>ML350034.1:0-17092 GCA_005239505.1 Nicotiana paniculata | reverse complement strand
ATATTCCATGAATTAGTTCTTGTTTTTATCATATAATTTGTGTTTTGAGTTGGGAAAATTGTGGGTTTCAAAAGAAAATTCCTAAATTAAAAAAATCGTGATTTGAGGGATCAAATGATATCGAAATTCAATAAATTTTGTATGGTTGAACTCGTATCGGGATGGGTATTCGGATTTTGTAAAATTTGACGGGTTCCGAGGTTCTGGCCCGGGGGTCGACTTTTTGGCCGATTTTTATATTTTTGAAAAAATTGAAACTTTATTATTCGGAATAGTTCCTTATACGTTTTATGTGTATTTTGAAGTTGTTTTAGTTGATTTTGAACCATCCGCAGGTCTTTTCGCCTGAGAAGTCCATTTTAGAGTACCAGTTTGTCGTCTTTGAGGTAAGTATCTTGCCTAACCTTGTGTGGGGGAACTAACCCTTAGGATTGAGTCTTCTATGTTGACCGCAGCCCGTTTACGCGAGGTGACAAGTGCGTACTCGAACTTATTTGCAAATAGGTTGGCCTTTTAGGATTCTTATGTCCTTATACTTCTTGTGTATGAAGTTGTAATTACTATGATTGCATTCTTGATTGCTAATTTCATCCTTTCCTGGTTAAATTAGAATTTCTTGCTTTTAGATTCCTCTGTTGCTTATTTGAACTTAATTGACTTAGCTGAAGATTTTACCTCTTCTATCATTATGCTATATCTTTCTTCATAAATTGCCTACAAGGATAAGTTTTGTATTATCTCGCCTTGTAATTGTTTAGTAGTATTGGAGTATTTATATGTTGGTTTCAAGCATGCCCATGGGTCGTATATTGTGATTGATATAATATTTCATTAAGCACTACTTAGGCTTAACTTGATGATTATACATGTTGATGGTATTTTCTTGGCATTTCCTATTGCGGAGCATTGATTCAAGTTGGGATTTATTCCGTGAAGCTAGTTAATTAATTAAGATTGGTGATAGATATTTTCCCTTGCCGGGATGATATTGTTTTTATTGTTGGCGCCAAGAAGATATTTTGAAAAATCGTGATTTGAGGGATCAAATGATATCGAAATTCGATAAATTTGTTATGGTTGAACTCGTATCGGGATGGGTATTCGGATTTTGTAAAATTTGACGGGTTCCGAGGTGCCGGCCCGGGGGGGGGGGGCGACTTTCTGGTGATTTTTATATTTTTGTAAAGATTGAAACTTTATTATTCGGAATAGTTCCTTATACGTTATATGTGTATTTTGAAGTTTTTTTAGTTGATTTTGAGCCGTCCGGAGGTCTTTTCGTCCGAAAAGTCCATTTTAGAGTACCAGGTTGTCGTCTTTGAGGTAAGTATCTTGACTAACCTTGTGTAGGGGAACTACCCCTTAGGATTGAGTCTTCTATGTTGATTGTAGCCCGTGTACGCGAGGTGATGAGTGCGTACTAGAACTTATTTGCAAATAGGTTGGCCTTTTAGGATTCTTAGGTCGTTATACTTCTTGTGTATGAAGTTGTAATTACTATGACTGCGTTCTTGATTGCTAATTTCACCCTTTCCTGCTTAAATTAGAATTTCTTGCTTTTAGATTCCTTTGTTGTTTATTTGATCTTAATTGACTTAGCTGATGATTTTACCTCTTCTATCATTATGCTATATCTTTCTTCATAAACTGCCTACTTAGCTAAATTTTGTATTATCTCGCCTTGTAATTGTTTGGTAGTATTCGAGTATTTATATGTTGTGTCAAGCATGCCCGTGGGTCGTATATTGTGATTGATATGATATTTCATTAAGCACTACTTAGGCTTAACTTGATGATTATACATGTTGACGGTATTTTCTGTGCATTTCCTATTGCGGAGCATTGATTCAAGTTGGGATTTATTCCGTGAAGCTAGTTAATTAAGTAAGATTGGTTATAGCTATTTTCCCTTGCCGGGATGATATTGTTTTCATTGTTGACTCCCTTTCTGGGACAGTATGATTTCTTTTATTGTTCATGTTGTTGACGATATTGTTTTCATTGTTGACTCCCTTGCCGGGATAGTATGGTTTCTGTTGTTATTTATGCTGTTGATTCCCTTGTCAGAATGCTATCATTTCATTTGTTTGTGTGAGGAAGGAGTGTAAAGTATGAAGGGTGATGTCGTGCCATTGTTTATATTCATTTGTTTGTGTGAGGAAAGAGTGTAAAGCATGAAGGGTGATCCCGTGCCATTGTTTATATTCATTTGTTTGCGTGAGGAAAGAGTGTAAAGCACGAAGGGTGATGCGTGCCATATTATTTAAATTAAAATCACGAAGGGTGATGTCGTGCCATATTATTGAGAGTAAAAGCTTGAAGGGTGATTCTGTGCGTGATACTGTGAGCGAGTGCTAATGCACGAAGGGTGATGTCGTGCCATATTATTGTGAGTTCATGGCACGAAGGGTGTTTCCGTGCAGGTGAGGACGAGGGACATGCATTATGATGTGATGTCTGTTTCCCCGTGTATACATTGTGCCTTTACTTTGAGCTGTTATTGTTGTACTTACATATTGATGTGACTTATTGTTATTATCCTGTACTTGACTTTTATTTCAATTGTTGTTGCACTGTCCATGTCTTTAATTTGCTTAATTTACGTATAGTATCTATCGATTTCTATGAGAAGGACGACAGTAAAAGCACGAAGGGTGATGTTGTGCACTCGTTCTATTGGAAGTTAAGTTCGAAATACATTTATTGGGAAAGTATATTTTAAAAAAAAATGTATATCTTGAAGAAATTACATTTAAAGACTTTCCTTCTGTAAAGTATATATACGTATTCGGAGAAAGTCCCTTTCAAAAGAAGTTTTCTATAAAAAGAAAAAAAAAGGTTATACTTTAAAGTTTTCAATATAAATTTGTGGGTGAAGGGATTATCTTCAAACAATTTATTAAATTGTTGGAGTTGTTGGCTAAAGTCTGAGGTGGAGATTATCGTAGTATTGAGTTACTACCTGTTCTTACTGTATTGTGGGTTTCGGTTTTTGGCTGTATTCCTGTCCATCCTTCTGTGTAATATTATGACATTCCATCGATTTATTGTTGTTTTTCCTCCCACATTGTATTGTTATGTAGTTAATTATATTGTGTAATCTTTATGCAGATGTCATATTCCGTCATTTACTATATTTATGCATGTTCGTTTTATTAGACCAGTGGGTGTCTTGACTAGTCCTCGTCACTACTTCACCGAGGTTAGTCTTGATACTTACTGGGCACCGCTATGGTGTGCTCATACTACTCTTCTGCATATTTTTGTGCAGATTCCAGGTTTTCGCATCGCCGACCGAGTGATTCTTAGCGAGCGGTTGCTGTAGTGAAGACTCAAGGTAAAACCGTTTCAACGTTCGCGGTTTCGGAGTCACCTTCTTATATTTTGTTCATACAGTGTTGTATTTATTCCGAACAGTGGTAATTAGAGATTTTAGTATAAATTCCTTAAAGCTTATGACTTGTACTCGCCGGATTTTGGGAAGATGTTCAAAGCATAGATAGTTATTTCAAAAAGCATTTAAAAGTTTGATATCATGATTTATGTTTATTTAATATTAGGCTTACCTAGTTATTAAGATTAGGTGCCATCATAATACCTAACGGAGGAAAAAATTGGGTCGTGACATATGATTCCCTTAATTCTGTGATAATCATGAACAATTGTGAAGTCCAGAATAGGTTATTGTTTCTTCATCACAACTCACGACCACTTGCATAAAAACCAAAGTCTCTTCCCCTGCGATATTTACGAAATTGTTTGCCTTTCTTCATGTCTTATTTTTTATTTTCTACCTAATTGTTATCTATATTTATTTGGAAGATCTAGAATCTTAAGTTAAATGAAAATCTTAATTTGTTTATCGCAGACTTTGAAAGTTGTTCATCTTCAAATACAAAGCAGGACAAGGGTAAAAGCCTATTGATCACGAGAACACAGATTTAACTCATTATGCAACATAAAAAATTAACTCTCAGAATTGCTACTTCACAAGACCATTTAAATTGTTTTGGTAAGTGCTCAAATCTTTTGAATAATTTAAAATTGATTAACATGATATTTTTATATATGGTTTAATGTAGCTAGAATCCAATAGAATTCTCAGTGGTTGTGTTTAATTAAGATATTTTTTTGGTAGAATAATCTTCAGATATATTATTCAAACTTGTAATTTCATTTTTTTACACTAATGGAAGGAAAAGTTGATGTTTATGTCAACCAAAGGGACCGAGAACATTCAAAGTGTCTAGGCAGAATTATCTTCAACTCGGAAACGTATTACCTCCAAATGGATCTACCCCAAAATTTGCACAATTGTATATTTATTTTATGATACAAAAAATGAGATGGAAAATAGTATTCATACTACTAGGTTAGTCAAATCCAGTGCTTATTTTTTGTATGGATAAAGGCTTAAGAGATAGCCATTCTGACCTTCTTTTCTTGAACTCCCTTAATTGTGAGGATGCCTATTCTGTTGGGTGTGGCACAGAAGAGCGTCAACTATTTTCTTTGATTTTTTCTATTAAATGTATTGATTCTATTGTTGCTTTGTTATCAGGTGTCAATTTGTGTCACAAGTGATCTTTCTCAACATCATATTCAAATATATGTTTATCCTTATTAATTCAAATACATATTTACTTGGTGAAAATTAGTTATTTGCGGTTCAACATGTGCTTTAGGTCTGTGCCATTATCATCTCTTTCTGAACTTGTACTTTTAAGGCCCATAAAATGCTTATTCAAAATACAAGTTTGCTTTCGTGCATCAAATTCACTCTCACAAGCTTATACGGTCCACTAGAGTCACTTGGTTGACATTCCCAAAATGATAAGTTTGTCAAATCCCGATCTTTAAAGGAAAAACATGCCAATTATTACAGTTGTTGGTATATACTAGCAAACCAAAACATGAGGCAGCTGCAAAGTTCCAAAAAGTATGCAAGAATTTTGGGCGAGACGAAAATTAGCAAATTATGCAGTACTCATTAAGCAAAGTTGGTGTGTATTTTGATTTACTTTCTGTAAAATTAAAATCGTATTGAGTTCAAATTTTTCTTATACTTTTTAAAAAATTTTACATGTGAAAACTATTACATTTGCATAAGTCAACACATTTCTATTTTATTTATTTATTTATCTTGACAACTATAAGACAAAATATCGCGTTGGTCAAGAGCAAGAAATAAAGATGCCAAGGTAAATTTGGTTAACATCAAGTCTATAAGTTATTCTAAAAATTTTCAACAGTCTAAGGGTTACTAACATTTTTATTACTTCGTGCAAATAGGCAAAGACTTATCAAACAATGGTAGAGCCCAAAAATTTGCTTTACAACATTAGCCTGAAGCTTTAAGTAAATATTATTTCTGCTATCTTGATTTTCTCTTTGTTTGAAACATATAATATGTGTGGATTATATACCTAAATATTATAAAGACAAAAAACTTCACAATATATAACAAGCCAATAAATATTATACATGCTTCTTTGTGACTATCGTATTACTCAAGTAAATTTTGATACTATTTTTTTATTTTCATAAATCTCCGCACAACGCGTTGGTATGAAGACTAGTATTATTAGACGACTAAGAATATAATTATCATATTTTACTAATATCTCCAATAAGAATATTTTAATAAATCATATATTATTTTTTCTAAATTTTTATTTGATATATATTTACTTATCAAAATTTTATCTATAACNAGACAACTACACTTGTGTGTATAAATATAGGATCACTTCTTAGAGCTCTTAAAAGGAGTTGAAGAGGATGTATCCTCGCGCCGTCGTCGCTCGCTCGGCTCGGCTTCGGATTTGGATTTGGATTTGGATTTGGAAAATGATCGATCGATAAGAAGCTAGTTCATTAACGGAAGGCATGGCTTAATATTCCAGACACTGAAAATCACGAATTCCATTCCGAATTCCGTTTCATCCTGGGAGGATTTAATCCATTACCTTGGCAACTTGTGAGGGGGTTAAAATTCCTTAAGGACACACAAGGAAATTGTGGACTCGGAATATTATTTATCGTTTATATATATTTTCTGTTTCTTCTAACAGTTCATCTGATTTTTCTAATTGAAATAATATTCATGTAAAAAAAAAACAAGAAACCCAAAAACCGGGCAAAACCGTACCAATCTAAATTATTTTTCATCTCATTCTCAATAACTTTTTTTTTTCAAGTTCAACCACTAGCTTAGACCATTGGCAAATCTTTCCTTGACGGTAAGATGAAAATTCATCCAACGATCAAGGTTTAAACTGTAAATTAAATAGTTAAGAAATTTCCCTTTTGTTTCAAAAATAAAATTAAATGTCCCTAGGATTCTTTTCTACTGACTTATTATGGACATGAAATTTGACTGACCGAAACTGCGAATACTATTCCCTTTTTCCTATGTTATCACCATTTTAGAAGTAACAATGGCTATAAATTTTGACTTTTAAAAAGTTTTATTACCTTTATGGTTTCATGTCTTTCTCCAAATATTTAGAGCCCGTTTGGCCATGAAAAATATTTTACCTTTTTCCAAATTTTTATACTTATTTTCAAAATCAGTATTTGACCATAAAATATTATATTTTCACCCTAAGACGAATTTTTCAGGTGAAAATTTCTATTTTAAATTTTTCAAAATTTTTCACTCAAAATACTCACAAAAATGTTATAATAGTCTAAAATTATATTCATATCCAAACACAACTTTAATTTTCAAATATCATTTTAACTTGAAAGTTTTTTTCACTTTTTTACGAAATTTTACAATTCTTATGTCCAAACGCCCACTTAGAGCCCATTTGGACATAAGGAAATTTCAGTTTTACTCGAAAATTTTTCAATCTTTTCTAAATTATTGTTTGGCCGTAAAATTTTCAATTTTTATTTAAAGATAAATTTTGAGATTTTTCGAAATTTTGAAAACTCCAAAATTTATTTTTCAAACTTTTCACTCAGTTCACTTACAAAAATTGAAAAAAGCCCAAAATTGTACTTATATCTAAACACGACTCTAATTTAGAGATACCATTTTCCGCTTGAATTTTTTTTCCACTTTTTTTTTTTCTGGAATTTTACAATTCTTATGTCGAAACGCCCGCTTAAAAGAGTTTCTTCTTTGCTCCTTATTTACTCATTAGTAAGTACTCTACCTTCATCTTCTCTATAATTTTCTTCATTTCTCTCCACAAAATAAGAGAACAAAGAAAATAAAATGGTAGGAGAAAGTAGCAAAAAGAGGCCATTAGAGGAACCAAGTCACCAAAATCAACATTTAAATCTCAGAATTAAATCCCAGGTTCATCATTTCACTTTCTGTATATATTATTCTTTTTTTTTTCTTTTTGT
This sequence comes from Nicotiana paniculata, assembly GCA_005239505.1. Taxonomy (NCBI): domain Eukaryota; kingdom Viridiplantae; phylum Streptophyta; class Magnoliopsida; order Solanales; family Solanaceae; genus Nicotiana; species Nicotiana paniculata. Next base: position 9,730 of record ML350034.1, on the reverse strand, counting down.
ATTTTTTCAAACAGCAATAATTTTTTTTCTTTTTTAAACTTTGTTTGAAGAAGAACAAAAGAATAAATCAAATAAGAAAATCATGTTTATTGTGAAAAATTTATTGATTTTTCTTTCTTGTTTTGGTTTTTTTACTAACTTTTATATATATATTATTGTTCTGTTCTTTTCTTTTATATATATATATTTTACAAACAGCAATGAGTTTTTAATACTAGATATTTATTGATATTTCTGTCTTGTTTTGGTTTTTTTTTACTAACTTTTTGTAGGATGGTTCATTTGTATACTTCAAAGTGAAGCCAACTTCAGTTATGAAAGAGATATTCAAGGCTTACGCTAAGAGTAAACAAATATTAGAGTATAAAACATTTAGGTTTTTGTTCAATGGCAAACGCCTTTACTCTAAGAAGACAGTAAATGAAGTAAGTTAGCCTTTTAATTTCCATAATATGATTTATTATTAATTCGATATTTTAACACTCTACATATTCATATCCCTCATGTTTAAATTTTTTTTCTTCTTTTTGTATGTTTTTTTTGGACAATATAATCAAGTCGGGATTAAAAGATGATGATGAAATTGATGCTATGATGTATCAACACGGAGGAGGACATGTATGTTGTGTTTCTGAGACTACAACAACAATGACAAACGCAGTATAATTTCACTAGCTGTGTTTCTGAGACGATGCATAATTAAAAATGAAGAAGACGTGAATACGTCGCGACTTGGCTATTTTCTGCTTTTTATTAGAATTTCTGAAGGAAAAAAAAAATACTATAGTAGTATTGAATAGTTCATGTGCCCAAGGAATGTCAATTTTTGTAATATTTTCTATTTAATATAATTATCTTAGTTACTATGCTGCTTTTTGAGTAGGTTGTAAGTCACTATTTATTAGAGGGTTACTATTATTATTATCTCTTTAAAAAAAAAAAAAAAATTGTTGTGGATTTCTCCAATGATTTTTATTACACATTTTCCTTAACTTTTAGAGGATTATTTTACTACATTTTCTGTCACTATTAGTATACATTATATGGTGTCAATCAGAAGAAGTAGAAAAGAATTCTGAAAAGAAATAGAAAGAAATATCACAGGATGAGATTGATAGAAGCACATAACCTGGCCTCATATAATGTGGTTTCAGTTAGTTATTTTCCATTCTTAAAAAATGTGAATATAATCTGTGTTTTACTACCAAAAACGTGAAAATTATGGAATGCAGATTTATTTGCTTCTAAATAAAAGCTTTTAGTGAGGATTAATATACTAAATCTTATGATTCATAAAATGTTTTTTAATTGGTAACACCATAGCACTAATAATATTAAGCCAAATTCACAATTGTTCTCACAAAAACTTTTTAGAAAAAAAAAAAAAACTATATCAAAATGCCCAAACATTTCAAACTCCATGAGAGAGGAAAATTTCATACTATAAATGGTTAAACTCTTGTTCCAAGGAAAATGCAAGATGACAAGAAGTAACACAAAAGAGAGGAAACAACACTACTGCAGGATTTGAACTAAAAGAAAAAAAGCTTTAATTTTAACACCATTTTAAAAATTTGAAAGAGAGAAAAAAGAAGTATAAATGTATAATAGCTGTAGAAGTTGGACCAATGAATTGGAGTGTAACACACAGGGTTGCGGTGGAGTGCCAAACTACTTTTCATCTTTAATTAGATATCTCGAATTTAAGTTCCGGGTATGAAATCAGTATTTAGTAGGGAGTATTTTATGTCCCTCGAATGTGCCCATCGCGGCTGGTTCTGGGTTGAGCTGGATGTGGCGACAGTTAACATTTAGTGAGAAGGTAGAGAAAAATGAGTGAGTGTAGAGAGAGAAAGTTTGATGGATTGTTGTTACGTGTTGTTTCATAATGTATCGTATTGTATTATAATGTACTGTTTAATGAATACAACGTTCAGACCGATTGTAATGTTTACTGCCGTTTCATGATGTCATGCACTAACAATATGAAAGATAAACTTGCAACAATACTAAAAAAAAGTATAAAAATAGCGTGGGGTAGCCACTATTTAAGGTGGTATTTATTTTTGAAATTTTATTTCATAGCTACCTTTTGATTTTTATAGCCAAATATCTATTTATGGTCACCTCCTACCCTTAAGCCATAAAATATGCTTTGATTTATCTTTCTCTCTCATTCTTTCAGTTTTTTCTCCACCCTCTCTTTCTCTACGCGAGTCTTTCTCCATGAATACAACCATGATTGGTTTATCCAAGGTTTTATTGATTTCTCCCAGTAAAGATCCTCAATGGAATACATCGGCACCGGAGGCGGTTTTACCTCTAGCAGCGGCACTGGCGATGCCTCTGAAACTCACCGGAAAAAGAAGGTTTCCATCGGCACGCAACGCACCAAATTCAAAGGCTTGAAGCGTAAGATACTGAAATTTCAGAAATACAATATATGCCAATATGTCCAGCAGGGGCCTTTAAACATTTGGATCAGAAGATAAAGAATAAATTGGGGCTGACAATGAATATTTTGTATAGCTAGGTTCGAAATCTGCTATCGACGAAACGACATTAGAGTTATTCTTGAACAAAGACAACGGAGTTTGGGGCTGAGCAACTTGAAGAGTCTGTTACCTTTTTCTCACTGTATTTTAATGTATCTCGATGTATTCTATGTATTTCATTGTAATCATTATCTTTTTTTTTTCATTGTATTTCAATGTATCCCGCTGTATCCTATGTATTTCATTATACTCACTATCTCGCTATATTCCATGGATGTATTTATAGTTTTTTTTTTTAATTAATATAATTTATGTATTCAGATGTATTATATAATTTCTCTGAAGGTTGCTATGTTTTTGGGGTATTTTTCGGTTGAGAATCTTTTTTATAACTGGAAATAAAAAAATTGTGTGTTATAATTGAGTTTGTTGAGTTATATTAGGAGTCTATTATGTTAATTGATTCACTTTCCGTTTAAAAACAGTTGTAATCCCCTGTTTCACACGGTGAATACACTCAGATACAAAAATATATCTAGCTATAATCCTCTGTTTCACGCCGTGAATACAGTCGAATACACTCGAATACAAAAATATGTCTAGCTGTAATCCCCTGTTTTATAGCTACTGTATTCATGAATACAGTAGCTTAAATACATCGAATACACTCTAAAAAACCTGAAAAATATAGCTATAGGAAGTAATATAGTAAATGGTAGCTACAACTAGCTAATAACCACTAAAGATTAGTGGTTTATGAAAATTTCTCTTTATTTTTTATCCAGCAATTCTAATGTTGAGCAAAAATAGCCACTAATCTATTAAAATTAATATGAAAAGTTATTTTTACCCTTTCTTCCATTGATTTTCTTCCCAAACCCTCGCTTCACTCTCTCAAGTTCGATGCAGAGACATGTTATCATTTGCAAAGGTGTGTTACATTGTTCAAAAGCCAAGATGTTTTTGAATAAACTGGAAATTACGATGACAAGCATTCTTCACTTCCACCAAATAGAGGCACGCACCCATCACACCCATAAATAGTTGTAACGTGATTTGCTTTCTGAATTTACTACAGAAAAAATAATTACTTAATAGCTACTGAATGTTATGGAAGTGATGCAACACAGTTTCCTTCAAGAAACTTCTTTGCAGCAGCTAGGGAAGGGATTTGGGACAATGGAGCTGCTCGTGGATACAGTTTTTGATCAGTTGCATTAACTCAATATTACCTAGAGCTTGTAAACATGGAGAAACAGTTCAGATAAAGATCGTTGACTGGGTACGAACTGCACTCTCTAAGCAAAGTAGAGATTTTGCTACCACTTACTAGTTTAAAGTTAAAAAATTAAGGACACTTGGTCCTTAACTTAGAGTTACAAGCACAGAATTTAAGGACAGGTGGTCCTTAAATTAGAGTTACAAGCACAAAAATTAAGAACTGGTAATCCTGAACTTAGAGTTACAAGTTCAAAAGTTAAGGACATGTAGTCCTGACTTAGAGTTACAAGCTCAAAAACTAAGGACATGTAGTCGTTAACTTAGACTTACAAGCTCATAAGTTAAGGAAATCTAGTCCTGAACTTACAATAACAAGCTCATAAGTTAAGGACACTTGGTCCTTAACTTAGAGTTACAAGCACAAAAATTAAAGGCAACTAGTCCTGAACTTACAATAACAAGCTCATAAGTTAAGGACACTTGGTCCTGAACTTAGAGTTGGAAGTTCACAAATTAAGGAGTCTTGGTCCTTAACTTAGAGTTACAAGTACAGAAGTTAAGGACAGGCAGTCCTTAACGTAGATTTACAAGCACAAAAATTAAAGGCAACTAGTCCTGAACTTACAGTAACAAGCTCATAAGTTAAGGACACTTGGTCCTAAACTTTATGAGCAGAAGAGTATTTTCGTCCGGGCGGGTAAAGTTTATTAAAGCAGTGGTTAAAGACTAAGACATTTTAAAGATTGACTTAAAAGTAAATACATGTCTTATTAGTGGCTAATTGTGCACTTCTCCCAAAAAAAGTTAGGATACATTGCAGAATTATTGTATACAAAAAAAAATTTAAATGATAAAATATAATTATTTAATAATAAGGAAGTGCAAGATAATAGAAAAAAGAAAGGTAACAATGCCACACCACTAAATCCATTGTTCCATAGGTAACAATCATTCAAACAAACTATAGGTACTCAATTTTATCAAAAGAGTATTATGGATATTTTAAAAATAAATAAGAACAAAAATCAACTTATATGTATAACCATATGAATCATCAGAGAAGGAATAGTAAGAAAATATAAAACAAGAAAAAACTCAAAATTACTTACTAAGATCCCCTTCTTTTGATTTAAGACCACATAGTTCTGTTAGGTTTTGGAAAATATAAACTCTAAACATAATAAAGGAACTTTGTAACGTTTAATATTCGAACTGTCCTAAATAATTCATGTCCTTTAGGATCACGAATTACAAAATATTGAACCCCTTTTTCCCACTTAAAAGATAATTTCACCATCTCTAGTGCAGCCCAAAAGCACACTATCCTCTACAAATCCATAGCAAACAATGTCCATTGATCTTCTTTCATGATCCAAATATCCAAATAGTCGCTATGGGTGCGGCCACCATATAAACCAACACAGCCTTTCAAAGAAGTCAAACGAAACAATTGATTTTCACCTATAAAATCTGTTTTTGGAAGCTCATTCAATTCATCTGACTTCACGTCAAAGTATATAATCGCAACACTCCAGTAATTCCTCTTTGATAAGAGTCTGCATGCGATGAAGTACCCTTAAGATAACGTAAAATTCGTTTAAAAGCAAACCAATGAGAATCCAGTGGGTTGTGCATGAACTGGGACGCTTTATTCACGGCAAAAGCGATATCCAGGCGCGTGAAAGTGAGATATTGCAGTGCACCAATTTTACTTCTGTATAAGGTATCATCATGAAATGGATTTCCTTCCGTAGTAGACAACCGACATGATGCAGTAGCTGGTGGGGAAATGGAAGTACAAGAGTCCATTTGGGTTCGGCGTAACAAATCATTGACACATTTGCGTTGAGACAGATGCAAACCCGAAGAATCCCATGTTGCCTCGATTCCCAGAAAATAAGATAGTCGCCCAAGATCACGTACATCAAATTGTGATTGCAAGCGGCCTATAAGAGAGCTGATGAGAGTGGGACTAGTGCCTAGCACAAGGAGGTCATTAACATAGACTAAGCAAAACAACTTCTCTCTCCCAAAGGAGAAGTAGAAGAGGGAACAATCAGTCTTAGATCTAGAGAAGCCATATGAAAGTAAAACATCTGTCAAACATTTGTTCCACATATGAGGGGCTTGTTTAAGCCCACATAGAGATCGTTTGAGTAGGCAGACATGGTTAGGATTATATGGATCCACAAACCCAGGGGGTTGAGACATATACACTACCTCGTCTAAGTGAACATGCAGAAATGCATTGGAGATGTCGAGAGTAATGTGCCAATTATTGGTGACACCCAAGGATAAGAGAAGGTGGATCTTGGCAGGTTTTACTACTGGGATAAAGGTGTCAACATAATCAACACCAGGATGTTGATGATATCCCTTTGCAACAAGCCTGGCCTTATAACGATCCACAGAACCATCAGGCTTTGTTTTGGTCTTGAAAATGCACTTACACCCAATGACATTTTGAGATTCTGACGGAGGAACGAGTTGCCAAGTACCATTGTATTTAGAAAGACCTATTGTATTTAGAGTTCTTTCTGTATCGTACTCCTAAAGTATACACATTTTTTTATTTGCACCATACTATACTCTCTTATTTTCTCGTACTATTTGCACCTAACCTTTTTTAATAACATCACAACTTTCATAACTTTAATTTCATGAAAAGATAATAAAGGTGTTTTGGAATTCAAAAGAGAGTTATATAAACAATGAAGAGGTTTAAACTCTTTTTCACTTATTTCAATATTTGGCAAAGACAAAAGTGATTAAAACAAGTTAAAAGTGCTTAAAACAAGTCAAAAGTCACAAGTTAAGCAATCCTAACTTATTATTTTGGGTTTAAAAGCTACTTTTATTTGACTAATAATTTTATCATTTTATACATTATATTTCTTTCTAATTCATTTAGTTTGGGAAATCATATATTTAAAGCTGCATCAGCTAATGTGTGTAAAGTGCTTGAGGTGTGCATGAGTGAGACTTGTACCAACGACAGCTATTTAATAATCACACTAACTTGGAGTGCGTATCTATGTTCTTAGGTTAAAATTATTTCTTCAATCAATATATAATTGAAAGTGAATTGAAATATAAATTATTTTGTATTAGAATTAAGTATAATTAAATTTTTTTGTAGTATTAACTTCTTTATAGTAACAACATTTAGGATATTTCAGTCATTTTAACAAAAAAGTTCTTATATCACAACAATTTGAAATTCCTTCTTTAATTAATAGAGGAACTAAAGTCATTAGGTCATCCATGGTGAAAATATAATTTGATTAGTCAAATATGCTTGATATAATAATCATTTAAACATTTGATATATACATTATGCATGGTATAGTTTTTTCCAAACCTTAAGCTCTCTTCTAACAATACCAATTTTTAGAGTTGAATAAAAGAAATCTTGAAATTCCAATTAATTTCTTTCTCCTATCCCTTGACTTGTTTTTCCTTTTCTGCGTAAAACTGAGATGAAATAAACAAACTGCGAATACAATTGTTGGACAACGAAAACAACTCCATTAATATATTGTGATGACCCGATAGGTTATCTTTAATTTTAACCTTCATTTATGTATTATGGGACCTCGAATTGCTCTATTTAGCCTTCCTCGATTTGCATGTGCAGTCCGTATCTTAATGCGGGAGGCTTTTATGTGAAAAAAAATTGATAAAAATGTGAAATCATGCTTTTAAAAACTCATTTGAGTCAACTTCGGTCAATGCTTTGAGCAAACAGATCCAGATAAGTGTTCTGACGATTCCGGTGGGTCCGTATCGTGATTTGAAACTTGCACGTATGCCCCGAATTGAATTATCGTCATTTATTGAAAACTAGAAGTTTAATGGTTTACAGATTCTAAAGTTTAACCACGAATTGACTTTTGATATCAAACTAGAATTGCGATTCCGAAAGTTTAAATAGTCCCGTTATGTCATTTGGGACTTACATGCAAAATTTGAGGTTATTCCGGATTGATTTGAAATGTTTCGGCGCGAGTTATGGAATTAAAAATTTCATAAATTCATTAAATTTGAATCGTGGTGCGATTTATAGTTTTGACGTTATTTGGCGTGATTTGAGACCTCAAGTAGGTCAGCATTGTGTTACGGGACTGGTTGGTATATTTGGACGAGTGCCTCGGGTCGGATCATTTTTGCTCTAGGAGGAAATTCTGGTTCTGGTGCTTCGCACCTGCGACTTTTGGAGTGTAGGTGTGGCTCCGCTTCTACGTAAAATGTGTCGCTTCTGTGACCTAGACACTGGCCTGTTGCTTCGCTTCTATGGTGAAATTTGGCGCAGTTGTGCAACCGCCTTTGCGAAGGAATGACCGCTTCTATGGTCGTTTGGTCGCTCCTGCGATGTCGCAGGTGCAACATATTATTGCGCACGTGCGCACAAGTGCGCAAATCAGTCCTCATCTGCGAACACCCTTGGGGAGAATGCTTAACTTCGGGGGTTTGACATTTTTAGTTCATTTTTGAGTTTGGAGTTCGGGTTTCGGGGGATTCCAGAGGGATTTTTCACAAGTTTGAGTTGGGTAAGTATTCTTTATTCCAAATTAATTATGTTTCGTGATTTAATAATTATTTATATTATTAATTAGTGAGTTGATTGGGAGAAAATGAGATTTTTGTAAGATCTTCCAAAAATGAAAAGTTAGGATTTGAAGAGTGATTTGATATCGGAATTCGACAAATTTTGTATGGTTGAACTCGTACCAGAATTTGAATTTCGTGAGTTTTGTCAGTTCCGAGACGTAGGCCCCAGATTAACTTTTGAGTTGACTTTTCGGATTTTAATTTTGGAAATATAGCAATTTCATATGGAATTGATTCCTATAGCTTGATTTGAGTATATTGATTGTTTGTGACAAGATTCGAGGTATTCGGACACCAATTCGCGAGGCAAGGGATTATTGGAATCTTGAGTTGATTGCGAAGTAAGGTAAGTGTTGGATTTATCCTTGACTTGAGGGAATATGGACCCTTGAATTATGTGTTATATGAATTTCATATGTAGCGGCATATATGCGAGGTGACAAGTGTATAAACAACATCGAATTTCTTGTTTTCATGCTTTCCGTATTTTATAATTGTTTTATTTCAAGAATTAAACTGTTATTTTACTTGTTGCCCTATCTTCCTTGTTTGATATTGTGCCTTAATTACTACATACTTATTTGGCTTTTATGTCACAGTTGCTACTTGACATTTTAGCATTTTCTTATATTAAATTGTCCATCACTTTCCTGATTCAACACTTATTTGTTACTTGTCCTTTATTGTTTCCCTCGTATAACAGAATTGTCATATGCCTTGTTACCTAAAGTTCCAGGATTAAAATTTGGGTCAACTCTAGAAATAGTATTGCTGTGACTATTTAAATTTGCAGTATTTGATCAATTTTAATATTTATTAGGGCAATAAGTAAAAGCTACTGCTATAAGAGTTACATGAAAATGGAAAAAATGCAGAAAAGAAAAAGCAAGAGAATAAAGCAGAAGCTGTTTAGGATTGATTTCTTGGCTGAATATATACAGCAGAGACTGAATAAGCAGAGACTCCTTCTTGGCTGAATATATACAAGTAGAGAATGAACAAACTTTATCCATCTAACTACCTAGTGGCTTTTTAGGGACAAACTGATAAAAGGGGACTAAACTAAACATAATAAACTTAAGGGGGGTTAATTGAAAATAAATAAAACTTATAACAGTACTATTCCCAACTCCATTTACTCTTATGTATCATCCTTTTGTTATAAATATATATTATATAATGGATGTTCATTTAGTACTCCATTGTAAATAAGCTTCCTGAGGAAGCTTATCCATATGGGACACTGCCGTAAATATGTTTATCTATTTAGTACTCTATTAGAAATAAGCCTCCTGAAGAAGCTTATCATTTTGGTACTCCGTTATGGATTAACATTACCTCCGGAAGAAGATTATCTACATCTGGTACAGTAGCAGCTTACAAGCAGCTTACACAGCAGCTTA
>ML350031.1:0-86203 GCA_005239505.1 Nicotiana paniculata | reverse complement strand
TATATATATATATATATATATAATTAGCTATAATAAAAAAATAAAAATATATAATAAAAATTATCCATTTAAATTGTGGAGTAGTTTCATGTTGGAGTTTTAGAATTACTTTTAAAATAAAAAAATAAAGAAACTTTCAATTCAAATGAAAAATACAGAAATTATTCTAAAATAAACTCCCTCCCTATTGACTAGATTCTCTAAACGGCGGTTACGTTTGGCGTGGACAGTGGTTGTCAATGGCAAAGGGAAAAGGTAATGGACCAGGACGGCCAAGGAAGACACCGATACTAATTCTCGGAAGCTCACTCACAACTAATGCATCTCCATCAACACAGGTAGTTTCTCAGAAATTACAGGCAGAGGCACCATTGGTAGCACCAGTGGTGGAACACCAAAATGGTAATATCTCTCAATCTAATAATTCTCAGACTCATACAGTAGATTGACTAAGGATGATAGTGGAAAAAGCAAAACACTGAGTGAATGTGTGGCTTCATCCTCAAGTGTAACGGCTATGGTACAACCACAACTAAATGCACATGTAGACGAAAATCCGCAGAGATTGATGGCTAACAAAGATCCTGTAGCTCCAGCGTGGGTTAATCTGTTTGCTAAAAATCGGATGGCATCAAATGGCCTTGCTCTGTCTTATATTCCACCGATAATTGTGGATGGTAACGTGGTTATTCAATTAGATTCCATGGAGACCGCGAAATAGATTGATAAGTGGAAGCACTCTCTGATTGTTGCAGTAACAGGAGAAATCCCAGGGTATAATCATATGAAGAGATTCATCAATCAGAATTGGTCTAAAGCCACATGCTCTGAATTTTTTTGGCATGACAGAGGTTATTACATCGCCAAATTCAAAGAGGAAGAAGACCTCGAGGAAATTCTATATGGAGTCCCCTATACAATCAACAATAGACCTATAATCCTGAAGAGATGGTCTCCTGACATTGAATTTGATACAACGTTCCTTAAAGAGATACCCTTATGGGTTTTCCTTTCCTAACTTACCTATGATATATTAGGGAAAGGACTCGTTGATCAGACCGGGAAGTGCGATTGGATTTCCACTATTTGCTGATGAATGTATAACTAATCAATCAAGAATTTCCTTTGATAGGATGTTGATTGAAGTGAACATAACTAAGCCATTGCCAACTGAAGTCCAAATACAGGATCCCTCGGGTAAGATTTATCATCAAGTGGTGAGGTTTGAATGGCAACCTGACTTTTGCTCAAATTTTCAACAGATTGGGCATATCTGCAAATGTAATGAGGAAATTCAAGGGAAACATCAGAAGATGCAGAAAGTGAATGGAAAAACTCATCAGCCAGCTACAAAATGGAAAGGCAAAGGAAATGTGGCACAGAATACAAGTAAGCCTCATGAACCTATTGAGTTAGTTGATACTTCTAAGGCTAAATGTGTGGAATCAATTGCTCCTATAGTGCAAAATGTACTACCTAGCATAATGGCTGGCAAATCCTTGGCAATTACACAGGGCACTACACAGACTAATGGGAAAGATAATATTGTATTGACAGGAAAAGTTAGTGTTCCAACTCCTAGGAATTCTGTAGTTGGTATGGATTTATCAATTGTCATGCAGAATACATTTGGAATACTATCAGGAGGACAAGGGGATAAGCAGCCACCAGATAGAGGTGGTACAGTAAAACTGTCCAAATGACAATACTCGTGTGGGATGTACGATACTCATGGCTAAATACCTCAAAGATAATCATATTTCATTAGCAGGATTAGTGGAGACCAGAATCAAACGACACAAAACTTCTGTTATTGCCCCCAAGATTGCAAAAAATTGGTACTTAGTACATAACTATGATCATGCGGTTAATGAAAGAATATGTCTATTAGTTGACAGAAATATATGGCATATGGATGTGGTACAAACAGATGCTCAATTTATTCATTGTATCATTAATAGCACTAATGTCAGTTGTGCTATGACTGTGGTATATGGGTATAACAGTATAAAGATGCGAAAGAGGATGTGGCAAAAACTTAAAATTCTTTCACAAATCATAAACCAGCCATGGCTTTTATGGGGAGATTTTAATGTTATTCTCTCTACTCAAGATAGAGTGTCAAAGAATGCAGTAACACAAACATATATTCAGGATTTTACAGATTTCTGTTCAGATACAATGATATCTGAAATCCCTTGGAGAGGAGAGTTATTTACCTTGACAAATGGTCAAATGGGAGAAGACATGGTAATTAGCAGGATAGACAGAGAATTGGGGAATGATGATTGGATGATGAACTTTGGTCATCTAGTAGTAGAAATTGGGGATCCATTTGTCTCAAATCACTCACCACTCATACTGAAGTTTCAGAGAAGAAGCAATAACATCAGAGTACCTTTCATATTTGTAAATGTTTGGGCTGAACATGAAGAATTTCAGAGAATTGTTAATGACGGATGGCAAGGTGAGCAGCAATCGTGCAAGTTAGCAACTATATGGTACAGGTTTAAAGCTATGAAGTCAGAATTTAAGAGTTTAAATAATAGAAACTTCAAGAATGTAACAGAGAAAATTGATCAAGCAAGGAAAGACCTGATTGACTGTCAACAAGAAAAGAATAGAGGGTACTCAGACCAGCTAAGGATGATGGAGAAAGAAGCCAGATTTTGATTAGAAAAATGGTCACTCATTGTAGAGAAGATATTCCAACAAAAAACAAGAGCTCATTGGATTAATGTTGGTGATGGAAACAACAAATATTTCTTTGCAATGATGAAAGACAGAGCAAGCAAGAAAAACATTACAACATTAACAATATTTAATGGTGCAATTTTGACAGATCCTAAGAATATCAAGAGAGAGATAGTGGATTTATATAAGTCCCTTATGGGTACTGCAACTACAAATTTGCTTGATGTTAATATTCAAATTCTAAAAAATGGTCCTCAACTGAATCATCAACAAGCAGTGGTATTGGCCAAAGATATATCCAAGCAAGAAGTAGATGAAAGCTTACATGCTATTGGTAATAACAAAGCAACATGCATTGATGGGTATAATGATGTCTTCTTCAAAAAAGCATGGGAGGTTATTAAGGAAGATGTATATGAAGCAATAACTGAATTCTTTGCTACAAGTATGATGCCTAAGGTCATTAATCGCACTACAGTTACACTATTGCCGAAGATTACCGATCCTGCTACTATCAAAGACTATAGACCTATATTTTGATGTTCAGTGTTATATAAGATCATCTCCAAAATATTAGCATCAAGGTCACAGAAAGTAATGGACTACTTGATTGATGGAGCACATGCTGGTTTCATCCCTGGAAGAAAATGAGCTGACAATACCATTCTAGCCCATGAACTGAAAAGGGCCTACTCAAGGAAACATATATCACCTAGGTGTATGATAAAGGTAGATTTGCAAAAGGCTTATGAAAGTTTAGAATGGAATTTTGTGATACAAATCATGGAGTGACTGGGATTCCCTCACAAATTCACCCAGTGGGTATCAGCTTGTATGCATAATGTGAGTTATTCTATCTTGATAAATGGAGAACTAGCTGAGACTTTTCCTGCTGCTAAAGGCCTCAGGCAGGGTGACCCAATGTCACCATTTTTGTTTGCTTTATCCATGGAATCCTAAGTAGGCTTCTTACAAATATGAAGAACAATAAACACTTTTACTTTCATCCAAAGTGCAAAAAACAGGTATCACTCATTTGAGCTTTGCTGACGACTTACTATTGTTTGCTATGGGAAATAATCAGTTTCTGACAATGATGAAACAGTGTTTTGACCAATTCTCCACAGCATATGGGCTAAAAGATAATCTAAACAAGAGTTTAGTTTACTTTGGTGGAGTGGACAATGCAGAATAGGAAATTATACTCCAACAATTGGTTTATGTGAAAGGTGAGCTACCATTTAAGTACTTGGGAGTACCTCTAACTACCAGAAAGATGAAGGTGGCACAATGGAAACCTCTGATTGACAAAATAGTAGCTAGAATATCATCCTGGACTGCAAGAAAGTTTTCATACGCTGGAAGAATTCAACTTATTAGGTCTGTTCTATTTGGAGTATAATCGTATTGGTCCCAAATGTTTCTGATGCCATCCAAGGTGACCAAGCTCATTGAAGCATATTGTAGAAGTTTCATGTGGTCAGGGACAAATGTTATTACCAAACGAGCCTTGATATCATGGGAGAAAGTCTGTCAACCCAAGAGTGCTGGAGGGCTAAACATTCTGAACCTCAAAAGATGGAATAAAGCAGCCATCCTCAAATTACAATGAGACTTAACAACAAAAGCAGACGGGTTATGGGTCAAATGGGTCCATATGTATCATATAAAGGATCAACGGTCTAACTAATATCAAAGTGGCTAAACAAGCAAGTTGGATGGTTCAAAAGATCCTGACTATTGCTGGTCCAAGCCCACAGTTGCAAAGAGATACAAGAAAATGCAGTTTAATCAAACAGTTATACCTACAACAGCTTGGATTATTAACAAAGGTCGAGTGGAAAGCAATCATGTTCAGGAATCTAGCTAGACCTTAAGCAATATTTTCTATGTGGCTGATCATACAAGAAAGAATGCTGACTTATGACAGGTTGATCGAATGGAACATTAATGTGGATGCAGCATGTGTTTTTTGTAGACATCATCCAGAGACTCATGCTCATCTATTCTATGAATGTACTGTCATTATGGGATTATGGAAAGAAATCTTAAGCTGGTTACATATTCAAGTGCAAATAAAGATGTCGACTCAGTTAGTGTGTTGGTTTGTGGAAAAACAAAGAAGAAATCTATTGAAGGCCAGCTATTGCGACTTATATTAGCTGAAACTCTGTATAGTATATGGAATGAAATAAATCACAGAGTATTTGATAAGATACATAGGGATAGGCAGAGCATCATTAGAGAGGTAGCATACATTTGTAATATTCGGGCTGTTGGCAAACTCAAAGAAGTTTTGCAACACAAACTTATATAGGAGGGGAGAGCAATAGTGTAGGGACATGTTAAATAGGCTGCTGAGGATAAGAGTACAAGATAGATATATGTACAGGCTAAGTTGGCCTCTATATGCTGTAATTTATTTCTTTGGTGATTAATAATATATGTGAATTACCAAAGAAAAAGAAAAATACAGAAATTTAAAGATACTATTAGGATATTATACATAAGATAAGCGCGCGCGCACACACACATATAAATGCGTCATTTTTATACTTTTGATGAATTCAAAATTATAATTTAGTAAAAGAATATTACATTATTTAAATTTTTAATAAATTACAGAATTTTAAAACTTATGAAATAAGTATCACAGTAGAAAAGAATATATGGAAAGAGGGGGATAGAGATAATTTTATGATATTTATATTTTAAATTAGTTAAAAAATAAAAGAGAAATAAATAACCCTCAAGAAAATTATAAATAGTACTAAGTCTAGGCATACAAAATTTATTGAATTTAAATTCAATAAAATAATTTGGACTATATTTTAAATTCAAGATATATTGGTCTAAATAAATATTATGGGTTAATATAATTGAATTAAGTCCAATATAAATGGATTAAATAAATAAGTCTTAATCAATTGGGCTAGTCCATTTAGTTGGGCTACAAATGATGAGCCCACTTCCTAAAGCCCAAGATATCATCTTCCTAGAGGCTCAGTTTGATGCCCACGTGTCAAATGACGTGGCACGCCAAGTCAAACGGAAGAGCCAATAAGATCATTCCACGTGTCAAAATGACAAGGCATGCCAAGTCACATTAAAAGGCCAATGAAACCGCGCTACATACGCAAGTGACATGTTCTGGCCAATCAAATGCGGCTGTGTCACACTTCAATTTGATTGGTCGGAAATAGTTTGTTCTTATCATAACTCTTCCCTCCCACAACTATAAATAGGGGTCTTCATAGCTCAGAAAAGAGACCAGAAGTTATAACAAGAAGCAAGAGAGAGCTCGTGGATCAAACGCCGCAAATTTCTCTACAAGTTTCAAGCTTCAAGAAATCAAGTTCAAGTTCAAGAAATCAAGTTCAACTCAAAAACGAAGAACAATTCAAGTATTCAAGATCAAGAACGAAGTCAAATCAAGTACAAGGCGTTCAAGATCAAGGCTACTTGTTCGTGATACAATTCGTGGCAACAAACAAAGTGTTCG
This sequence comes from Nicotiana paniculata, assembly GCA_005239505.1. Taxonomy (NCBI): domain Eukaryota; kingdom Viridiplantae; phylum Streptophyta; class Magnoliopsida; order Solanales; family Solanaceae; genus Nicotiana; species Nicotiana paniculata. Next base: position 80,007 of record ML350031.1, on the reverse strand, counting down.
CGACTGATAAATCAAAATTCAAATTCAAGATCAAGCTCAAACGCCCTTGAATTTATACTAGAAAAGTATAATTAGAGGATTCATAGAGATTGTAGACTCAAATTACTTGAAATCAAATACTACGATTGTTTGCAATATTTTAGGTCTTGATTATATTTTCTCGACGCAATTTATTGTCTACAAATTCTGGCACGCCCAGTGGGACAATCTCTACCTCTCATCTCAACTTTTCAATCATCAAAGTTCAAGAACAACGAAATGACTTCCAAGAAAATCAACTCAAGTTCAACTTCCGCCAAGGCTGCTAATTCCAGGTTCTATGCTGATGTGTAAAACATACTTGGAGTTACCTTTGAAAGCTTTGTGCCAGTTACGAGGAGCAAAGCAAGCTCGTTAGGAAAACAAGCACCCCAAGTGCCGTCTGCATCTACCCCTGCTTTCGGATCTTCATCCTCAAAAGGAGAAAGATCTTCCACAAACGCATTGGAAGGAGGAAGCGATGTTACTGAAAAGATCAAGAAGACTCTTGCTCTGCTTGACCTCTCCGGATCCAAGAACTCTTCTGTGAAGGAAGATGATGACTTCAAGTGATAGATCCTTCCCACTTACACCACAGAGCGTGAGCCAATCAAGGATCAATCTGTGTGAAAATCCGTGCTACTCTCCATCATCCATAACAATCATGCAAGCCATGGTGACAAACACTTCATCTGTGGAGGAGAAGTTGACAAGATTAACGGAAGCAATCGCTAGCTTGACCAAATGCATGCAAAATCAAGATGCTAGAATTGACAAGCTAACAGACAGGATCAGAATCTTGATGGAAGAAGAATCTTCCATGCACCTGGCAAACTCCCAGAAGTTCAAGAGATTGATACTCCTCCAAGACAAGTTGCATCCAATAAGGCTATCCCTATCTCGTCTGAAGGGATGATTCCAATCGATCAACTGAAGGAGTTCATCGAAGGAACTATCAAAAGCAAGTACGAAATTGCCACAAGTCTTCCCTTACATACGCGAAGTCGTACACTGCAAGGATTAATATGTTGAAGATGCCCGCTGGCTATCAACCTCCAAAATTTCAACAGTTTGATGGCAAAGGCAATCCAAAGCAACATGTGGCGCACTTTGTTGGGACATGCTACAATGCTGGAACTTATAGAAATTACCTCGTCAAGCAGTTTGTCCGCTCATTAAAAGAAAATGCTTTTGATTGGTACACGGACCTCGAGGCTGGATCTGTTGATAGCTGGGATAAATTAGAGAAAGAATTCCTCAATCGATTTTATAGCACGAGACGTACTGTGAGTATGATAGAACTCACAAATACTCGTCAACGAAAGAGTGAACCAGTTGTCGACTTTATCAATTGTTGGAGGAATGCAAGCCTCAATTGTAAAGACATGCTTAGTGAAGCTTCTGGCATAGAGATTTGCATCCAAGGTACGCATTGGGTATTGCGTTATATCTTTCAAGGTATCAAGCCTAGCGCATTTGAAAAAATTGCAACTAGTACCCATGACATGGAGTTGAGCATGGCCTCCCCTGGAAATGAAAGGCTGCCCATCTATGAACCTCACAAAGGGAATGACAAGCAAGAAGTCAGAAAATGGAGCAAGTTTATACCAAGATCCAAAAATAAAGAAGCTATGAATGTCAGCACATCACCTGCGAAGTTTGCGACGAAAGTGAGCAAGAAGCAGAGTATGAGATCCACTCCGTTTCAAGATAATCCAAGTGGAAAGTTGACTCTACGAGAAATGCAAGAGAAAGAGTACCCATTTCTGGATTCTGATGTGCCAGCTATTTTTGAAGAACTCCTCGAGTTAAATCTCATTAAGCTACCGGAGATGAAGCGGCCAAATGAAGATGAGAGAACAAATGACCCAAATGACTACAAGTACCATCGACTTGAAAACGATGGAGGTTGGATGTTGGTAACTCGTCATAGACGCAACAAAAGGAGCCCACGAAAAGGATCAAGGGAACAACCAACAAGGAGAATTATGGTGAAAAGACCTAGGAGACGGAACCCAGTTAAGCACTTAAAGGAAGCGAAAGTGGAGGTGCACCACCCTTAGAAGCCACGACATCCAGTGACCTTGGAGGAATTGGTACTAAGTTGGTTCTGCACGAAGATTTCCCATTGGGGTATTGATGCCTCTTGTTGCCATACTGACGAAGAGAAAGAAATGGGTGATGACCTACCGTCGGCACCATCTTCGAAAAATCTCATCGCCTCCACTACTCAAGAAGTTGATGCTTGTGAGGAAAAAGTCACATTCACAAGTGACGATCTTCTGCTAGGTGACACTCTTCATAACCGCCCATTGTACCTGGTTGGCTATATGCGTGATGAAAGGGTAAACCGAATTTTCGTTGATAGAGGATCCTTAGTGAACATTTTGCCAATTCACACTGTGAAACAACTTGGTATTCCCATGAACGAACTCTCAGAAATTCGTTTGGTGATCCAAGGATTCAACCAAGGGAGGCAAAGATCCATAGGCGTGATCAGGCTGGGAATCACGATTGAAGATATGCAATAAAGTGCATAGCTGGATGTGATAGATGCGAAGAATTCATACAATGTCTTGCTTGGAAGGCCTTGGATACATGAGAATAAAGTAGTTTCATCTACCTACCATCAATGTTTAAAATACTACGAGGGTGAAGTCGAGAAGACGATAATTGTCGATGATGCGCCATTCATTGAGGCAGAGTCACACTTCGCTGATGCAAAGTTCTACTTGAAAAATCACATTGTGAAGGAGCTAAAAGTTGATGATGACATAAAAAGCAAGAATGATGATCCCATAGCTAAAAGAGTTGAGGTACCTATCGATAAAGCCAAAGTTGTTACTGAGGAGGTACAACCCAACGTGAATAAATCTCATAGAGGGGATATTGCATCTTATGGAAAGAAAGTAAGTCCTAAGCTCCAATATGTCCCTAAAAGGAAGAAAAACGAGGGGGAATCATCTAATCTCCAAACCAACACACTAAAGGAGTTAATTCTTTCGGTGAAACGAATTGAGGCAGTAAAGTTGTCCTCAAAGCCGCTTGCAGGGTTTGTAGCTCAAAATCGTTTGTAGAATGTGGAACTCCCTACAAAGCGAACAAATGAAGGCTTTGATCCTAACGCTTACAAGCTATTTGCGAAAGCTGGATAAAATCCCGATGAGCCGTCAAAGTTAGGGAAGATCCCATCAGAAGCTGCAACGAGGAAACCACGCGAAGGTTTGGGATACAAGCAACCGTCACCAGTGCGCATCTCCATCAGAAGGGCGAGTCGCAATCACATCACTGTAGAAAATGAATTTTCCGCTTCTAACAGGCCTTCTATTTTTGACAGACTTGGAAAATCAACTGTGAGGACTTCCGTATTTGAAAGATTGGGTCCATTAAAGAAGGTGAATAAGTTCCAGAGAAATTATCAAAAAACAAGAACACCCATTTTGCCCAAAATTCAGAGGGTCTCTAAAGATTTCTAAAGTTTGGTTCCTTCTAGAATGAGGCGACAAACATAAGTCATGGTTTCGTGTGATGAAGTACTGAAGGTGAATCCATACACTGCGGTATACACTAAAGAATGTGATGAAGATGAATAAAGTGTGGGTTCTTCGTATCATGTTACTGCACAAAGCGAGCATGGTGTTTTATCTCTAATGGAGGATGATGAGAAATTAGACGATGTTTCATCGTGTTATCACATATCCTTCAATGATGGGGACCCTCAAGAAAATGAAGATGCGAAAGATGCTCGCCCGGAACTTGAAGAAGGGGCGCAAGAAACTGTTGATGCTTTAAAATAAGTTAACCTTGGCACTGATGAAGAACCAAGACCCACCTACCTAAGTGCTTTACTAGAAGGTGATGAAGAAAGAACTTATATTGAGTTACTCAAGGAGTTTAGGGATGTATTTTCTTGGAGTTACAAAGAAATGCCTGGCTTGGACCCTAAAGTCGCAGTCCATCACCTTGCGGTCAAGAATGACACTCGTCCTGTTAAGCAATATCAAAGGCGCTTTAGGCCAGACTTGGTTTCCCTGATTGAAACCGAAGTTAACAAACTCATTGAAGCGAGATTTATTCGGGAGGTTAAATACCCAACATGGGTTTCAAGTATTGTCCCTGTAAGGAAGAAGAATGGCCAGATTCGAGTATGTGTTGACTTTAGGGATCTCAACAATGCGTGTCCCAAAGATGAATTCCCGCTTCCTATTCCAGATTTGATGATCGATGCTACTACTGATTACGAAGCAATGTCTTTCATGGACGATTCATCGGGCTATAGCCAAATCTGCATGGCACCAAAAGATGAAGAGCCCCAAGGGTATTTATTACTACAAGGTGATGCCTTTTGGCTTGAAGAACGCTGGTGCTACGTACCAAAGGGCTATGCAGAATATTTTCGACCATCTTCTCCACAAGAATGTCGAATGCTATGTTGACGACTTGGTGGTAAAATCAAGAAAGAAGGGCGACCACTTGAAAGACTTGAGAATGGTATTTGAGTTGCTCCGGAGGTACCAACTTAGGATGAACCCATTGAAATGTGCCTTTGGAGTTACTTATGGAAAGTTCCTTGGTTTCATTGTCCAACATCGAGGGATCGAAATTGATCAAGCCAAAATGGATGCTATTTTGAAAATGCCTGAGCCTCGGGATATTCATGAATTGAAAAGTCTGCAAGGAAAGCTAGCATACCTTAGGAGATTCATCTCGAACCTAGCTGGAAGGTGCCAACCATTTAGTCGCCTCATGAAGAAAGGCGGTCCTTTCAAGTAGGACCAAGCTTCTAGCAACGCTTTTGAAAGTATCAAAGCCTACTTGATGAAGCCTCCAGTTTTAGCAGATCCTAGACCTAGAAAGCCATTGATACTATACATTGTGGCACAAGAAAGGTCTGTTGGAGCATTGTTGGCCCAAGGAAATAGTAAGGGGAAAGAAAACTCCCTTTACTACTTGAGCAGGATGATTACACCAAATGAGCTGAATTATTCGCCAATTGAAAAGTTGTGTTTGGCGCTAGTCTTCTCAATTCAAAAGTTGAAGCACTACTTTCAAGCTCATGTTGTCCGTCTTGTTTCCAAAGCAAATCCCATCAAGTTCGTGATGTCAAAACCTGTTCTTAGTGATAGACTAGCGAGATGGTATCTCCAATTTCAACAATTCGAGATCTTGTACATCCCTCAAAAGGCTGTAAAAGGACAAGCATTGGCAGACTTCTTGGCAGATCATCCGATACCTGATGACTGGGAGCTAACTGACGAACTACCTGATGAGGACGCAATGGTCGTTGAAGTTCAACCTCCATGGAAGATGTACTCTGATGGTGCTGCGCATCGCGGGGGAGCTGGTGCTGGCGTAGTATTTGTCACTTCCCAAGGTGAAGTCTTGCCCTACTCCTTCACCTTGACACAACTTTGTTCCAACAATGTTGTTGAGTATCAAGCATTAATACTTGGGCTTGAGATGGCCATTGATATGAAGCAATTGCAGTTGCAAGTCTTTGGTTACTCCCAGTTAGTGGTCAATCAGCTTTTGGGTAGTTACGAGGTTAAGAAGCCTAAACTACGCCCATATCATGATTACGAGAAAAGTTAATGGGGTGGATCGATGATGTGACTATTCAACATGTACCAAGGAAAGAAAATAAGAAGGCTGATGCTTTAGCTGCCTTAACTTCATCGTTAACCCTGCCTGGTCAAGCGCAAGTTACTGTCTGCCAAAAATGGGTAGTACCGCCACTAAATGAGGTTGAAGGTGAAGAAAATAAACTCAAGCATCTTTGTCCCTGTTTTTGAAGTTGAGAAAGAAGAATGGCGACAACCCATTATCGACTACTTGTGCTATGGAATACTTCCAGAAAATCCGAGGAGAAGGACTGAAATCCATCGTCGTGCACCTCGCTTCCTTTACTACAAAGACACTATATACAGAAGGTCATTCGAGGGAGTACTCTTGCGATGCTTAGGGGAAGAAGAAGCACTCCAAGCTTTGCAAGAGGCACATTCTGGGGTATGTGGGTCACACCAGTCTGGACCAAAGCTCCACTTCCATATAAAAAGGATGGGATATTATTGGCCAACGATGGTAAAAGACTGCTTGGACTACGCTCGAAGATGCAAGGCTTGTCAATTCCATGCGAATTTTATTCATCAACATCCTGAAGTGTTGCACCCGACTGTTGCATCCTGGCCGTTTGACGCTTGGGGATTGGATGTTATGGGACCACTGCCGAAGTCTTCTGGTGGGAACTTATACATCTTGGCTGCAACTGACTACTTCTCAAAATGGGCTGAAGCTGTTGCTCTTAAGGAGCTAAAGAAGGAAAATATTGCAAGTTTCATCCGAGTAAACATAATCTATCGATTTGGCATTCCTCATTACATAATAACGGATAACGGAAAGGCATTCGACAATAGGTTGATGAAAAAGATTTGTGATCTCTTTGGCTTTAAGCAACATAACTCTTCGATGTACAATATTGCCGCCAATGGCCTAGCTGAGACATTCAACAAAATTTTATGCAACCTGCTGAAGAAAGTCGTCTCCAAATCCAAACGATATTGGAATGACCATATGGAAGAAGATCTATGGGCATATAGGATGACTCACGCACGCCAACACAAGCAACTCCGTATTCACTCGTTTATGGAGTCGAAGCTGTCTTGCCACTTGAGCATCAAATACCTTCATTACGACTGGATATTCAAGAAGGAATCACTGATGAAGAAAATGCTCGACTTCGATTAGCAGAGTTAGAGGCTCTTGATGAGAAGAGGTTGGAGGCCCAACAGAGTCTTGAATGCTATCAAGCTCGATTGTCTCGTGCCTTCAATAAAATAGTTCGCCCGAGATCCTTTCAAGTAGGAGATCAATTCCTTGCCATAAGAAGACCCATTATCACTTCCCATAAACCTGTAGGGAAGTTCACTTCAAAATGGGATGGGCCATATGTCGTGCAAGAAGCTTATTCAAGTGGGGCTTACAAGCTGGTTGATGCAGATGGCATGAGAATCGGCCCTATCAATGGCAATTTTTTGAAGAAGTATTATCCTTGAAGTTGCAACGCTCCTTAATGCATGAGCATAAACTGCATGTTACTCCTGGCCCGCATGAGTCTAAACTGTGTACGGCCAAAAAAAAAATATTCTACCCATTCTGAACTACGGTATGACTTGAGTCCTCTTCACTGAGGTACGTAGGCAGCTTAGATTTTCATTTTTAGTTCAATCGCATAAATTTAAAAGATACATAATCCCCCAATCGTTGTCCGAATGAAGTACGATAGAATGTAATTCATTCAATCAGTATTTGAAAATCGAGCTGGGACACCATGCTTCTGTTAAACTTTGGATCTCATTTGATTTAAAGGGTAAAGCTGCTATGCTAAATCGGTGTCTACAATGAAATGATTAATATCTTTTAAGAGGGATGCCAAGCATTTGCATTGAAGTTTGGGGATCCGTTATGCCTTCACGTTTGCCACACCTTCAAGTTATTATGGCCTACCTTCGTGACATTTCAAATTCAGAGAGACTTAGACCCAAGATATTTGGTGAGAATGAAGATCTTGAATTTCAATTTTTTAAAATTAAAAAGGTCTTACAATCTCAAGGCTCCCACACCAAGATACAAAGATTTTTGTGAAGTCGCGCTACTTTGAAACTGTCGGCATATCAGGAACTAAAGTTGACTTTGAAATATTATCTGAAACTATCCTTACAGTATTAAGTTTTGTATTTTGGATATGTTATATACTTGGAAGTTAGGTTTCCAATGGATCAAACGGTTCGTGATTTCGATATTCCTACATCAAGATACAAATATTTTTGTGAAGCTATGCAAATCTGAAATCGTCGACATGGCAGAATTTGAAGTTAGCTTCAAAATAATATCTGGGACGATTCTCAATGTGTTCGGTTCTGAATTTCGGATATTTCTTAGCTTTTGAAGTCTAATTTCCATGAAATTAAACGGTTTGTGATTTCAACATTCCTACATCAAGATACAAATATTTTGGTGAAGCCGTACAAATCTGAAATCGTCGACGTGACAGAATTTGAAGTTAGTTTCAAAATAATATCTGAGACGATTCTCATGGTGTTCGATTCCGAATTTTGGATATGTCTTAGATTTTGAAGTCTAGTTGCCATGAAATTAAACGGTTTGTGATTTCAACATTCCTACATAAAGATACAAATATTTTGGTGAAGCCGTACAAATCTGAAATCGTCGACGTGACAGAATTTAAAGCTAGATTCAAAATAATATCTGGGATGATTCTCAAAGTGTTTAATTTGTAATTTTGGATATGTCTTAGATTTTGAAGTCTAGTTGCCATGAAATTAAACGGTTTGTGATTTCAACATTCCTACATAAAGATACAAATATTTTGGTGAAGCCGTACAAATCTGAAATCGTCGACGTGACAGAATTTAAAGCTAGATTCAAAATAATATCTGGGATGATTCTCAAAGTGTTTAATTTGTAATTTTGGATATGTCTTAGATTTTGAAGTCTAGTTGCCATGAAATTAAACGGTTTGTGATTTCAACATTCCTACATAAAGATACAAATATTTTGGTGAAGCCGTACAAATCTGAAATCGTCGACGTGACAGAATTTAAAGCTAGATTCAAAATAATATCTGGGATGATTCTCAAAGTGTTTAATTTGTAATTTTGGATATGTCTTAGATTTTGAAGTCTAGTTGCCATGAAATTAAACGGTTTGTGATTTCAACATTCCTACATAAAGATACAAATATTTTGGTGAAGCCGTACAAATCTGAAATCGTCGACGTGACAGAATTTAAAGCTAGATTCAAAATAATATCTGGGATGATTCTCAAAGTGTTTAATTTGTAATTTTGGATATGTCTTAGATTTTGAAGTCTAGTTTCCATGGGATTAAACGGTTCATAATTTCAACTTTTCTACACCAAGATATAAATTATTTGGTGAGACTGCGCAAAGCTAAAATTTTCAACGTGGTGAGATCAAACAGTTCATTATTTGGGCTCTCCCACGACAAGATAAGAATCTTTCATTACGAGTACTAAAAGCTGAAAATTATGCGACCAAGATAAATGTCGGGAAATGTAAAGCAAAAGAGAAGCAATCTGATTTAAGATGAAATAAATATCCACTAGGTCAAGCTAATATAAGGATAAATGGGGAGATAATTCTAAAAGCCTAATCTAAGCACAACTTGTAGTTGGCCAAATCCTTGAGCATAGCTTCCAAGTACTTCTTCTTCTTCTCCAAATCGGCCAAGTCATCAGCAGTCAACAAGGCAGTGCAGCATGCGTCATACTCCTTTCTAGTAGTTGAGGCTCCTAACTTGGCTTCTTCAACTTCTTTCTTAGCAACTTCTAAAAGGGCTTCTAAGTCCTTCTCTTTTTCACGGAGCTTCTCTATCTTCTCTTTCACTGTAACTTGGGACTGACGGATAGATGACACATCTCGAACCTTTTTTTCTTCTTCTTCAATCATGACATTTGTGAGGTGTACCTCAACGTCTGATATTGCAGTCTCTTCAACCTTCTCAGATAAAGCCAACCGTGTCTTGTTATATGAAGCAACAAGCTCAAAAAGGGACTCTAATAGGCTTANGCAATTGTTGGTTGTTCACGCAAATCAGAACCCAACTTTGCCCTAATTTCATCATGAGAAATAGATGTTGCCTCTTGATCTGCCTTAGCTGTGGAAGATGATTTATGTGGGTTCGGTCCTGCTACAGACTCGCCACTATCTTGTGACCTTACTCGTTGCAACCCTCCAACATTGTTAGCCTGAAAAAAATAAATAAATGAAAAAATAAATGTAAGGACACTTTGGCAAATTCATTTGGCCAAGGATAACAAAAAGGAAAAGTTTATGTTTTCTTTTACCTTCTCGTTCTGAGATGTTAGTGTTCTTGAAGGGCTATCAACACTTTGGACCTCTACAACCCCTTATGGGTTTGGCCTTTTCCTTTTCCAATATTGATCTCCTTTGCTGCTATCACTCTCCTCTTGGGATATGCGCTTATTAGAGGCATTAACGACGACACCAAATAGAATAATACTTTTGTCAAGTGGAGTATGGATCTCTTCTCTTTGAACTTCTTTGTGTAACATGGGTCCACTGCCTGCGCGCATCTCAACTACCTTAGACTGTAAAGCAGGAATCCTATCAATCACTAAGACATCCTCGATCCGGTCTTGAATGATATTTGTGATTGGCTCAACAATATTCATCAAAAATTGTAAGTGGTCTTCAAGAAGGCTTCCATGCGCCCTTGCCCACCAAGATCTATAGTTAGACGATGTAAACTTCTTTATATTGGACCCAAAAGGAGGAAATACCGCCCTCGACTTAGATCTAGTCAACACAAAAATCTGTGTAAGTCTTAACCCTTCTTCTAATGAGGCCTCACACAAATCTTGCTCCAAGCGACCAGGGGTGTCTTGATAAAAATCAAATTGGCGGCTAAATCGATGAGGGCTGTAAGGTTCAATAATAAATTTGACTCTGTCCCTCAAAGGAAGATAATTCGAGCGAATACTTATAAAGAAACTTAACTCGAACTCATCCGCCTTACCAGCGTCATAGTAGCGGTACATATCAGATCTACGGGGCATTGTCGAAGTCCAAACGATATTTTCTCCGTTATGAATACGCTTCCTTGCTTCCTCTTTCCCAAAATATATAGCAGCACCTTCACCGGAACATGCGGCCATGAGAGGAACAGCTGGCCCCTTTGCATACGGAAAATGTGTCTTAAAGTAGTGGGCTAACCAACCATACACATAATGAGCTGGAAAGAAAGTTTGAGCAGGATCAAGCAACAAGCACTTTGAAATCTCGTTCAAACCCTTATATATTCTGGCTAAGACCGGGACTGCAAGGCTAACTCTTCGTTTACAAGCAAGATGACACGCGATCTTAAAGGTCCTAGGACGAATGAAGTCACCATCTTTTGAAGGAAGCACAAAAATACATAACCGACAAGATAGAAAAGCAGCCAAGTATGTTTTGTCTTTCTTGTTACCCATTACTCCTAGCTCATAGAACATATCTTCCTCTACAGTCAACCAATTTAAAACTTCCTCTAGGACCCCTATAGGACTGTGTGTCTATTTCAAACGAGCAGACTTCTTTTCTTTCCTTAAAGGAGGCTGAGTATACTTCATTGTCTTTTTGCACCAGAACTCTACCCACTTTTTTGCAGAAACCTTTGGATCGTTGCTACCTCCCTCTCGGAGCCGATGGAAGGAATCAAACAAATGTTCACAAGTTTGGGGAAGAAACCTTCTCCCCTTGTCGTACGTTCCTGTAAGCTCTTCAACATTTAGCACAATTTCCTCGTAAGGAGATCCTGCTATAGGCAAACCACCGATCTTATACAAATCCCAAAGTGATATGGATAGTTCTCCAGCAGAGGTAAGAAATGTGTTGGTAATAGGGCACCATGACTCACAGAAAGCCTGCATAATGTTCGTATTACGATCATATGTGAGGAGTGAAGCATATACGGTGTCATAAATTCTTGCACCCTCCAGTGTCAAGCGACACCTACTTAAGACATCTTCTGCCCATTCTCAGTAGCCAGGAACGTAATGAAATTCACCGTCGAACGACAAATCATTTCCCCAATAAGTATCCTTGTTAATGATTCGACGCCCTAGGCATGGTAAGGTACTCGCAAAATTCCAAGCATGATGGGTAGTGGTATGAAGCACCCATGTCTTGGGAGGATGACTATTGTATTCAAGCGTCTAGTCTACCAAATAAGGTGGGTCCCTCAAAGGTACCCATGAAGCTGCATTATACTGGCCGATTAGTGACCTATCAACTGGTAACGTTGTCCCCTCCTTGCTTCCCTTATGGTCCGAGATGAATTGAGAATTAGAGGAATAAATTCCGTCTTTGAAGTAAACCATGTTTAGACTGCAAAAAGAGAGAAACCTGTTTATTAGCATTTATATAAGAAATGCGATATTCATGGCCTCAAATTCATAATATAATCCTACCAAGCATGGAAAAGGCAAAGCCTTTGGCTTAGACAGCATAATGGTCTATGCCTCAGATAAAATGAAGCTAAATCTTCAAACAAGATAAAGTCATTAGCTTAGACGGTGTAATGATCTTCGCTTAAGACAAAATAAATCTTTGGCCCGGGACGGTGTAATGGTCTATGCCTCAGATAAAATGAAGTTAAATATTCAAACAAGATGGAGTCATTAGCTTAGACGGTGTAATGGTCTTTCCCAGAGATAAAGAAAGTCAAGTTTTCAAATAAAACGAAGTCTTTGGCTCAGATAGTGTGAAGTCTTCACCGCGAACTTTTAAAGGTTTTCGCTGTGAACTTTTTAAAAAAAAAATCTTGTCCACGAGCTTTTAAAGGTCTTCATCATGCATTGACCATCTCGTTAAATAAGAATACATCCTTCTTGTTTGACCTACAAAAAAAAAAGAGAAAAAAAAGACAACAAAGAAGAAAAGCACAGGAAAATAAGAAGAAATTACCTTCACGTTAATGCTTCCGAGTCCACAAAAATAGACTCAAGTGGCTTGCGAATACTGCGAATTGATGCTTAACGAATACGAGCATGTGGGTTTATATAGATCTTCTAGACAAGATACTACAAGGATGCTATCGATGTGGGACTGTATAATTGTCTCCTAAATTGAGTCAAAGTGTACTGCCAGTCCTGGTAAAATTTGGACTAGCGAAGATTGCCGGTCGTAGAAGTTTGTTTCCGATTAGAATTGTGAACGTTACTTTTGTTCAAAGTCCATTCATTATATGTGCAAAGATGAAAAGACTTCCTTTTTTATTGTTATCAGTGAATACATTGTAAAAGTCTTATAACTAATAAAGTAAGTTGCTAATAAGTATTGTCCTTGTAACTAACTTTGGAGTCTTTTTAGAATTAGAAAATTATGACTGTGGAATACTTTTCAATAGCTTATATTTTGAGTGATTAGTCACAGACAATGAATTTAAAATTTAAAGTTCAATGACTTTAAAATTTCATATAATTAAATATACAAATATAAATACTCCAAGCATAGTCTTCAAAAATTTAGACACCCCGACAAGTCTTGAAGTAGGGGGCATTTGTAGGCATGCAAACTTTATTGAATTTAAATTCAATAAAATAATTTGGACTATATTTTAAATTCAAGATATATTGTTCCAAATAAATATTATGAGCTAATATAATTGAATTAAGTCCAATATAAATGGATTAAATAAATAAGTCTTAATCCATTGGGCTAGTCATTTAGTTGGGCTACAAATGATGAGCCCACTTCCTAAAGCCCAAGATGTCATCTTCCTAGAGGCCCAGTTTGATGCCCACGTGTCAAATGACGTGGCACGCCAAGTCAAACGGAAGAGTCAATAAGATCATGCCACATGTTAAAATGACAAGGCATGCCAAGTCACATTAAAAGGCCAATGAAACTGCGCCACATGCGCAAGTGACATGTTCTGGCCAATCAAATGCGGCCGTCTCACACTTTAATTTGATTGGTCGGAAAGAGTTTGTTCTTATCATAACTCTTCCCTCCCACAACTATAAATAGGGGTCTTCATAACTCAGAAAAGAGGCCAGAAGTTATAACAAGAAGCAAGAGAGAGCTCGTGGATCAAACGTAGCAAATTTCTCTACAAGTTTCAAGCTTCAAGCAATCAAGTTCAAGTTCAAGAAATCAAGTTCAAGCTCAAGAACGAAGAACAATTCAAGTATTCAAGATCAAGAACGAAGTCAAATCAAGTACAAGGCGTTCAAGATCAAGGCTACTTGTTCGTGATACAATTCGTGGAAACAATCAAAGTGTTCGCGACTGATAAATCAAAATTCAAATTCAAGATCAAGCTCAAACGCCCTTGAATTTATACTAGAAAAGTAGAATCAGAGGATTCATAGACATTGTACACTCAAATTACTTGAAATCAAATACTACGATTGTTGCAATATTTTCGGTCTTGATTATATTTTCTCGACGCAATTTATTGTCTACACTAAGTATTTGCTAATTCAATAATAAAAATAAACAAAAAGGATCAAACAATTTATTTGATTACTATATGATATGTATCCTTTAATTTTGTATAGATTGTGTTATATTTCTGCACATTATATTAAATAATAAAATACAACTAATATTTATTAAGTTAATATGACATATTCATAATTTTATAAGATTAATATTCTGTCAAATTATTCGCGCACCGCGCGGGTTCTTATACTAGTTCTAATTATAATTTAAATTCCCAAATTAAATTGGAGCCCCGTTCAACGGGCAAAGAAAAAAATCTAGTATACCAAAAGTTTAATATGACAAAAAATCTCAATTCAAATCGTATATGGGCAACTTTAACACCTTCATCCATTCGATTTGGTACTTTTAAGCTTTAAAATGGAAAAAACGAATGGGAGGATAAGGTTGTTCTTGTCTTACGAGTGTGAATTTTGATCCATTATCTCGGGGAAGGAATTTTTTTATTTACTTTTTACCTTGCATCAAATATGATTTTTCTTTAAAAGAGTTTAGGCATTTAAAAGTTTACTTTAGAGAACTATGAATAACAGCAACCAGATTCAAGTCAAGACAAGTAAATTGTTAGTATGTCACAATCAAATCAGTTGAAATATAAAGATAAATTTTGGTATCATCCAAATATAGTCGAGCAAATTGACAAGTATTTCAGCACAAGGGCCCGAAGGCAGAGATGAACGTGTTACTCTAAAAGTCTGCATATTATAAGTGCACATGTAACTGATAAATTTGGAAGTTGGAAAAGAAAAACTCTAATTTTTGCCAGACGAAATAAGGTGCAAATTCTGGATAAGGCAATTTGACTACTCGTTTCTTATATTCATCTAATATATCCCTACAATTCTAGATATCACGATCATTGTCTTATCAAATTCCTATTAGTTGTTTTAATTAAGCGTCTTGTAAAATACTAGTATTAATCAATCAATGAGCTAAAATAAATGTCAAACTTCAATTTTAAACCTGTACATTAACTTAACAAAAATTCTCATTAGTTATGATTTTAAGTTTTTAACGATAAGAGGAAGTTTCGATTTAAGCATCCTTTGTCCAGAACATTATAAGATATATAGTCTCCTAGTCATAGGTGTGCCGTACCACAATTTTATGGTTCATCTCCTTATTCCTTATTCTTGGAAAATATGTCAAGTTTTCGGCACAATTTCGTTCCTTCTTTAGCCAAACTTCCCTGACTTAAATTTCCTGTAACGACTATGATAGAGACCACCATTTACATATTTCTACATATTCCTCTCTATAAATACCACATTATTATATTATTCCTCCATCTTACATAGAGGTAGCTAGTCACAGAAATATACAAATTAAACCCCTAGACTCAAAATGAAGTCACTGATCAGGTTCCTACTTGTTCTCCTACTATCAATTGCCATGACCGTTACTTTCTTTCCTTTATTATCTAGCCAAGAATCAGTTCTTGAAAGATTTGATGCAACATATCAAAGAGGAAAGTACTCTTCTCCTCGTCATAACATGTACACATGTGACAAATACCCTAGAGTTTGTGCTGCCAAGGGCAGTCCTGGACCAGATTGTTGCAGAAAAAAATGTGTGAATGTTATGACTGATAGATTTAACTGTGGCAGATGTGGTAAGAAGTGTAGGTATTCAGAGATTTGCTGCGAAGGATGGTGTGTGAATACATATTTCAACAAGAGTCATTGTGGAAAGTGTAACAGTGCATGCAAGAAAGGAAGCTCCTGTTCCTATGGAATGTGCAACTATGCTTAGAGAGAGATTCATGACTTGCTGCTTAATTATGTTGCAAATTTGCAATTGGTGGATAGTTAGATAGATAATATAATTTGTGCGTGTATGGTAAATAACTAAATATATATTTTAAGTTGCATTACGTGGTGTAGCCATATATAAATTTAGTTCTCATATATAGATGAAGGTATATGCTTCCTTGAAATTAATAAAATGTTACTAGAAGAAGAAAGATAATTGTTTGTGTTTGAGTTCATAATATACATCAAACTTATTATACAGTGTAATTTTTGTCCGAAGCTAATAATAATGTCCATATTTTGAATCCCAGAAAAACAAATTAAGTTTTAATGGATCTTTTATATGGAGTAACAACTCAAAAAGAGCAGCTTTTTCATAAAACCTCCTTATGTGCGGATGATTGGACATCATCTTTAAGATACGTAAAATCGCTATACATACCGTACGTGAAGGGTTAGACAGATCGTCTCTCTCTATATATCAGGGAATGTGTGTACCCAATCCAACATTTTTCTACTGAAAATATTTATGCATCCTCATCTATGTTACGATTTAGATTAATTAAGTCGATCTGCAAGAAGTACATGAAATCCTGTCTAATCTAGAAAAGCTCTGATAGTGGGTAGATTATAGTACTATATATAATTTATAAAGAATTGTGGAGGGGTCTGTATCTGTCTTTGCGAATTGTTTAAAATTAAATTTCTGTCAATGTTACTTTGTTGTTACAATGTTACACACACAAAATAAAAAAATGCAGAACACTGAATAAAACCAAGTAATCACATGATATATACTATTTACTAATGATCACAGAAGATCGTTTTAACTATTTTTAGATGTTTTGGTGAATTATAGTTAACTTTGTAGTTAAAATAGTGACATTTTTATATGGAAAACCAACATATATGGTCTATCAATCACTTTCTACATTTTTACCAGTTTTGCTTTTTTTTGGTGAGTCACAATCTTTCCATCCAAAGAATGTTGGTCGTGCCTTTTTCATAATTAATCAAGAACATTTAACACAATATCAATATCTCCATGCAAAAGTTTATCTATAAATACCATTCACCTTCTTCTCAACAACCCATCCAATCTTCTCATACTTCCCTAATTACAAGGTAACTTGAAAAGTTTTACTAATTCTCATAATGAAGAACTTAGCTATCTTCGTTTTTCTTGCCATTTTCATGGCATTTGCTGCCACCCTTTCAGCATCAATTCAAGAGCAAACAATGCTAATGAAAGAAGAAGCAGACAATAACAATATGTCAGAAGCAGTGAAAGCTGATCAAATTAGTTTTGGCAAAAAAGTTACACATAAAACAATATTTCGAGGAACATCAGGTAATTCTGTTGCTAAAGAAAACTTTCATTTCTGGAGAATTCATGAGAGAATATTTGGCAGCAAATTTACATGCAGCAAAAATCCTAAAATATGCCTCTCCAAGAGTAGCCCAGGCCCCTTCTGTTGCAAGAACAAGTGCATGAACTTTTTAATGGACAAAGAAAACTGTGGTTTTTGTGGGAAGAGGTGCAACTTCAATGAGGTTTGCTGCAGAGGCTTCTGTGTTAAGACTTTGTTTGGAAAAAAATACGCAGGGCATTGTGGGATTTGAAAGCATAATAGTTACTTAGCTATATATGCCATTGGTACAATTATATTTTCATATGTTTAGAGAACAATAATAATTTGTCTGAACAAATAAAAGCCTATTATATTAGGTATATAAGGTTATAGTTATGTTCTATTGTGGTTCTCATATCCTACTGGATGTACTTACATGAAGGAATTAATGAAAGAATTTTTATTTTGAAGAGAGTGCCCATAGCTTGCTTTTTACCATAATTGAGATTACTAAAAACTTTCCTGCGAAATTCTTACTCAACAACGACTCAACGCTAAAAACATTTCCACTGAGTGAAATTAACTTTCAAATGTAGTATAAGGATTAAAAAATAATACTTCGGAGAAAAAGTATAACGGTTACTGATATGCAAATTTAACATTTGTCTAATTACTAAGGTACTCACAACTCACAAGAAAGCAATTAATGCAATACGGATATGATTGATGGCAGTTTTTTCTTTTCAAATTTACGGCAAGTAATTTTAGATCTTCAAAATATATTTCCAACTGAATTACCTTGTGTCAAAACTTGTGAAAATTGGAGACGTAAACAAGAAGTTTAACTTTTATAGACAGTACAAAAAAGACTTACACTATCAAATCATTTACAAGAAAAATATAAATAATTAGTAACCTAAAAAGATAAGTAACATGCTTGAACAGTTAACTAATCCTTCTAAGGTAGTGTTAACTTGGGGATCAGGCAAGTTCAAATGGTAGAATCGTGTATTCATTGCCAGCCCATAAATATTTGGTAACAATGTTAAGTCAATTTATGTGTTCCTATGACATTTATAGAGAAGTCCAAACAATTGGATACATAAATGGGTCAACTCCTACGTTCAAATATTAGTACTATATTGCAAGTCAAATAGAATACGCTTGGTAGTTTAGTGCTTCTGTACCTATATTCTGGAGTATACTATATAAAGTCCACACACGTCAAAACCTTGCCTAAATAATACTGCTAAAACGCTTCAGGCATTCACATAGATTTAACAAAACTAAGTCATGATTAATTAATTAAATACGATAGGAAAGCATAATGTTATTTTACTTATCTTATACGCTAGATTATTTTCGCATTATCAACTAAATAAGGAGGCTTTTATAAAATATAGCTGCTAGTCGCGGATAGAAATATTACTGAAATCTAATACGATTAAACACAAAGTAATTAAGGAAAAGATTGTATTAAATGGAAGTGCCTAATTTTGGTGAACTATTTAATTTGACTTTTTGTATTGTACCTAGCCGTGAACAAAGACCACCCCACTAACAGGAGTCGAATAGTGCCTCTAATCTATATGCAAATCCTTTCCTCTATATATACTATTTCCTTCTTCTCCAATTTCCATCCAAACATTTCACATTAATATTTGATATTTGCATTCTTTTCATCCCATCATAAGAAGCAATGAGCACGTATTTGAAAATTTTCTTTTTGTTAGCCATTATAATGGCATCAACCACTATACTTTCAGTAGCCTCATCCGTCGATAAAGAAGAACAAATACCCTCAAAAGATGACAATGAAGCTGAAATGGCTGAATTATTTGATATCCCCTTAAATGAAACTGATGAAAGTTCATCATCCATTCGAGGGGCTAGTCGTTTTCTATCACAAAAATCACCTTATTATAAGTCAAAAACAATACAAAAACGAACGACTTGTAACAAGAACCCTAGAATATGTCGTGCCAAAGGCAGCCCCGGGCCATTCTGCTGCAAGAAGAAATGTGTAAATGTGTTCACAGACAGACAAAATTGTGGATTTTGTGGGAAGAAATGCAGGTATAATGAGACTTGTTGTAAAGGGCAGTGTGTTAACACTTTGTTTCACAAGAGGCATTGTGGGGGTTGCGATAACAAGTGCCAGAAAGGCAGTGCTTGTGTCTATGGAATGTGCAGCTATGCAAATTAGAGTATACTCAAAAACAAAAAAGAGTATTAATTAGGAAGATTAAATCATTATCTAATTAATTATAAGTAGTCATTCCTTTTATTGTGTATCAAACAAGGCTATGCCACATTATTAGTTCTTTGTTTCATTCTTGTATTTCTCATTTCCCTTTTTGATATTGTAACATTGCATGAAATTAATTAAACACAGTTTCATTTCTTCAAAAGAAATTATACATTATAAACGAATCGTTTTTCTTTGATTTCTTATTTCCAGGAAATAACAATAGTTGATAAACAATTATGGATGAAGCTAGATATGAAGAAATAATTAAGCTACTCTATGTGATTAATGATACAAGCTTTATGGCCTATAGTACTTATACGTACGAAGACAAAGAAGTCTTCCGTTAGTGTAAAAATATGATCACATATGTTTGTTTGGGGTAAAATATGTTCATATTTAATGATCGCATGAGAAAACGACATATGGAGCCGAAGACAGAAGACAGTCAAATCCGAAAGCAATGATCTCGCTTGTCATCGGAGAGAATGATATTCATAAAATAAATATCTGTCATCCGGTAGCATTCAATGAAGAATATTCTACATCATAATGTGCATGATCCATTAAGAGAATATGGTATTCACTGCCCACCATTACACATTCTTCAATGGCCCTCATAATTTTCATTTAAGAGGGGTTTGATCTTAGGACTTTTTTCTTAGGCGTAATTATGGATAGTGAGGTTGTCAAATTGTACTAATCAAGCATACATCTACAAGATTTTCACATGCACCATGAATCTGTGTTAGTAAGTATTGAACTCAGAGTGAAGAAGAGAGACATGAAAATCAAATCTTCATTTTCTGTTATTTCACAGTGATAACCGACTTAGTCTTATACATACTAAGTAGTTATTACTTTAGTACACCCCTAAGTTTCTTCTAGTTATACTTTAGTCCCATTAACATTAGCAACTAACTTCTCATCTGCATACTCCCCCTCAAGATGAAGGGTGAAATACATTGAACACTCCCAGCTTGGATATCAAGGTTCTGTGTTACTCAACTCCCAGTCCTTTGGTCATCATATCTGCGTGTTGTTCTTTAGTGGAAATGTACTTAGGTGTAATCAAACCTTCCTTAATCTTTTCTCTCATAAAATGGCAGTCAATCTCTGTATGTTTTGTTCTCTCATGATAGACTGGATTAGCTGCTATCTGCATAACTGCTTTGCTGTCACAATACAAGATTACTGGTTCCTTCACAATTAGGCCCAACTCCTTCAACAATCCTACCAACTATATTAATTCTCGAGTCACTGCTGCCATGCTCCTATAATCTGCCTCAGCAGAGCTCCTGCTTACAGTTGGTTGTTTCTTGGATTTCCAGGAGATCAAAAAATATCCTAGTTTTATCACATGTCAAGTTACAGACCTTCTTGTGTTTGGGCAAGTTGCCCAATCTGAATCACAATAGGTTGTGACTTCTTTCAGTGATCCTTTCTTCAATAATATTCCATTCCTGGTGAACCTTTAATGTATCTCACAACTCTTAGTGCAACATCTAAATGAGATTGCTTTGGATGCTGCATGAATTGACTTAGAACATGAACTGCAAAACATACGTCTGACCTAGTAATAGTGAGGCAAACAAGTTTCCCTATTAGTTTCTGATAGCTTACAATGTCTAGCAACTCCCCATCTCTTGTAATCCCTGAATGTTTATCATATTCAACAGTTGTCAATTTTTGGTTTTGTTCTAATGGTGAGCTAGCTGGATTAGCCCCACTTAACCCAACCTCTGAAATCAGCTGAAGAGCATACTTTCTTTGATTAAGTACGAATCATGTTGTTGACCTTATGAGCTCAATTCCTAGGAAGTATCTAAGTTCACCTAGGTCCTTCAGCTTGAAGTGTTTGTGTAGAGTTTTTTTTGCCTCTTCCACCAATCTGTTGTTGCTACCAGTAATGAACAAATCATTTACATATACAAGAATTATCACCACTTCTGCATCTGCCTTCTTTGTGAACAGGGAATGATCATAGGCACTTTGAGAGTACCCTGCACTAATTAGTGCATAAGTCAGTTTTACATTCCACTGTCTCGATGCCTGTTGAGGCCATAAAGGGGCTTAAGTAGTATGAAAACTTTATAATCCCCCTACCTATGGAATCCCTAAGGTAAGTTGATGTAAACCTCCTCATATGAATCACCTTGTAGGAAGGCATTGTTCACATCCATTTGAGACAAAGTCCACCCTCTAGAGACTGCTAGGCTTATCACAATTCTAACTGTTACCATCTTGGCAACAGGTGAAAACGTTTCATGGTAATCTAACCACTACTGTTGTGTATATCCTTTGGAAAATAGCCATGCTTTGAATCTGTCCACTTCTCCATTGGCTTTATGTTTGATCTTATACACCCACTTTGAGCCAATGGTTTTCTTTCCTGGTGGAAGATCCATTATTTCCCAGGTCTTGTTTTCTTCAAGTGCCAAAATCTTATGCTTCATTGCTTCTATCCATCTGTCATCTTGAGAAGCTTCCTGAAAAGATTTTGGTCTATCTGAGCTGAGAATGACCCAAGCTAGCACATTGGTAGTGTTCTGACAAGTGAGCATAACTCACATAATTGGAAATTGAATAGAGGCTGGTTCCTTTTGGTTTACATGAAGTCACATAATTTTTCAGCCACACTGCTAGCTTTGTTGTTCTTGTTGACCTTCTGCTCCCAGGAAGTGTAGGTTGTGGTACACTTGGTGCCATTAGTTCAAGTGCACTCTCTCCATGTTCATGTTGTTGTGTAGGGTCTTGTTATTGTGCAGGATCTTGGTTACTGCTCTCTCATGCACCAAGTTCCTCTATGTCATTGACTACCTCACCTAGTGGCATATCACGTTCTACAGGATTGCTGGAATCATTTGCTTTAGTGTTGTGTATTTGATCATTTGCATTCTGCTGAGAGGTTGTCCCCAGATCATTGTCTGCTGCTGAAATAGGTTGATCCCCAGCAGTTTTTGTGCTATCACCATCAGCAAGGAACAGATTCTCAGGTTCACTAGGCAGAGCCTTGAAAGGAAAAATGTCTTCTCTAAAGCTTACATCCCTACCGACAAAAATCTATTGGATTCTCATACAGTCTATATCCCTTATACACCTCTGAATATCCAATGAATACTGATTTTCTTACCCTGGCTGCAAATTTGTCTCCTCTTGGTAGTGTACTGGCATAACAAAGACACCCAAACACCCTCAGATGGTCCACTTTAGGTGGTTTCCGATAGAGCTTATATGGAGACTTTCCATTCAGCACAGTTGTAGGTATTTTACTGATCAAATACACTGCAGTTTTGACACAATCCCCCCAAAATCTAGTAGGTATGTTGCTTTGGAATTTCAATGCTCTTGCCACCTCTAATATGTGTCTGTGTTTTCTCTCTACTACTCTATTTTGCTGTGGAGTATAGGACAACTACTTTGATGTACTATACCCAAGGATGACAACAATTCATTGCAGTTTGTATTGAAAAATTATGTACTATTGTCATACCTTAGAACTTCAACAATAGTATTAAACTGATTCTTCACAAGAGAAAAGAAATCCTTCAATACAACTATTACTTCACATTTAGATTGTAGCAAGCAGATCCAAGTATATCTACTATAGTCATCTACTATGGTTACAAAGTAATGCCTCTTGTCATAAGTAGTTACTTTGTATGGTCCCCAGACACCTGTGTGCACAAGTTGGAAAATACAATCAGATTCATGACTATTAATAGGAAACTTCAGTTTGCTCTGTTTGGCTAATGGACAAATCTCATAGATCTTCTATACTTCTTGATTCATTGTATTCTTCAAATCTGGCAAGCATTGTAATGAACCTATTGCCGCGCCCCGTTTTCTCGCGAAAGTGGGTTTCGACGTGTGACAACTCTTTTAAAGGAAGGGTGTTAAAATAGAAGAGTCGCCACCTAATGATTTTGAGGTGCGTTAGGGCAGCTATTTGCAAATAACTTTGTTTGACTAATTAACGTCACCAAAGATCAAGTAAGGGCTTAAATTACCTCGAAGAGAAGGTGTTAGACACTCTTCGAGGTCCACAACTGTGGGTCCCGACCGGACTTTAAACTATGTGAATTATGTAATTAGGCTAGGTGATCAGGTATATAAAAGAAAATATAAAAGTCGAAGAGTCTTATCATAACACATGGGAATTGGTGCAAATCCTTAATGGTTACAAGGGTGCAGTTACATTGGTCTATTTTAAACGACTACGTACAAATAGTAAGTAAAAAAGGAAGGGGGTTCCTAAGTTTTTTAGCCTAAAGGATCATCCCGTGCAACATAAATAATACTTAGAAACTTCCTTTAGATAGGAGTTTCTCATATTATTCAGCGGGAACAAACTATCATCTCATGATACTCGATTACTATGTTGAAGTTGTTTACCTAAAAGAGTTCTAATTCAATTCTAAAATCGTACTCTGTACGTGCGCTACCCGTCCCACGTCTATGGTCCAGGAGGATTTGGACCTCTATTTGGTGGTTCTAGACTCAACTTAGGCTACTCAAAATGAGAAAACTAGGTGTGCATTAAAAACAAAAAGGACTACACGTAATCAACACCAAAGGCTCAGATTCACTTCCTCATATAGACACGTACACACGCTGTCAATTAGGCAGACAAGTTATAGATTATACTAACGATATTCAAATTATTTAAACGGACTGCTGTAGATGGGCAGGTTTGGAGTCAAGGCATGTTAAATTGTTCAAGACTTATAGGCAGGATCTTTACGTGACTCTAAGTTCCAGTATTATATATAAGTAGAGTTCAGGAGAATTAAAACATTGCACATCCTGTAGGCATAATTTCTAAGTGATTCTGGATTCCAGTAATACATGGGCAGTGTAGTAATTTCTGGATTAACGCATAGGCAAACTAAATGTTGCAAGTCTTATAAACATGATATCTAATTGTTTTGCGTAGAAAATTAGTGAAAACAATCCTAATTCGGAATTACTAATGCTAGTTTTATAGGCATGCATCTTAAACAGGCGACGACGTAATAGAAAATAACAGGAATGGTCGACTAGAGTATTAGAACCCTATAGCCATGATATCTAATGTGAGCAATACACTAAAGTAATTGAAGAATTTGATAGATGGATTATTAGAATCCCTATAGGCATGTTATCTAGGTAAGTGAAAAATACTGCATTGTTGTGCCCTATAAACATATTATCTAAGAGTGTTGAATAACAGACATGGGAACATGTGTAGTAGATATTGGAACTAACATGTTTGACAAGTTAAGTGAAGTGTGTGCAAGACTCCTATAGGCATGATGTCTATCAGTGTACAGAAATAAAACATGCTAAACAATAAATAGAGCACATAGACTCTATAGACATATTATTTACCCTTTCATACAAGCATTAGAATACCACAGTCCCCCTTTTACTAATTTCTCCATCATTCAATTTTACAAGCTATTACATATCACTTTTAAATAATTACAGGCCTAAGTACAATAGAGGATAACCTAACAGAACATTTGGGTCTTCAAATAGGTTCAAGACTTCATGCAGGTAGCAGGCCCAAACTCCAAGCGCAACCAGTATACTTCGAAAACCTCAAGAACAAAGGCAAGCCCAACATACCAGGCCCAAACGATGCTAATGATTAAGCTAGGGTATGCTAAGTTCGACACAAGTAACAGAACTAGTCTTAAACAACAAATAGCAAACTATTCTAAGCAAGATCATGCTCAAATTAGGAAAACATATAAGACACATACGAGGCAAGATCATGTTTATCACACCAGAAACAGAGTTTAAGAGCAGTAGGATTATTTCAAACTACGTTTCAGAAATCAGCCTGGTCCAGAACTATCCTAAGGAGCCTTAAACAGGGGTTCAAACATGGGAATCTAACAATGTCATGGGCAAGATTATATAGACTTAACATAGAAACTTCAACATAAGATCCTAATGAGGAAAACTAATTTGCAAGGCTTAACATGTGAACTGTTCAGATAAATACCAACCATCACACAAGGTTTTACATTCAATAGGTGAGCATTCATAAGCATGCATCACACAAAGAAATATGGAATAGTCTAGGCATATGTCGGATTTCACCCTAGGAGTCTTGAAATGATCAGCGAGCACACAAAAGCAAAGAAACAAGTTTCCCTAGGAATTGTAACAGTGTTGGCATATAGAATTCATATAATCACAGAGTGACTTTAGAAAAGTGGCCATTTGTACATGAAAGTTTTAGCGAAGACACAGTCCAATGGGTTCTAAGCATGCATTGGTCCCCTAAGAGGATCTAAGTCATGACAAACAACAAACCAATTTACACTTAAACATGAAGGTGCGTAATCAAGCTGGATACTTATAACGGGCGTGCACTAAGGCTGACATGTTAAGAAGCACTTAGACATCATTGTCGCAGAACTTGCAAAGAAATAGCAAATTATGCATAGGAGGATTCAAAATGAAGAGAATAATTTGAGCAAGGACATAGTCTAAAAAGGGTTTTGTCAAAGCAAGGAAATCTTCATGAATAAACTTAGCTATCCTTATGTGAGTTAGCATCAAAACTTGCACAGAATTGAAGCTAGTGAAACTACAGAGTGCTGCTAAAACAAGCAGAATTGTATACGCAGTAGCATAATATCAAAATTAACTCAGAGAAATCCAAACAACACTAGTGTGCATAACACAAACAAAAGGGGAAAAGTTACTAGAGGACATGGCACTAACCAGTTGCAAACAAACGAATAAAGAAAACCTCAGAAACAACAGCAATTGTAGGTGAATGACGAAAGGCCCCAAATCCCCAATGCTTCAGAGTTCAAAAGGGCCTCAAAATGGACCCCGAGCAGTGCTTGCACCGAAGAAGGTCAACATAATATGGTGGACTTGTCTTCCAGCCGGCCAAGAGCTCAATTTCCGGATAGTATCGAATAAGTGAGAGTAAGGGGATAATTTTTAAGGCGATTCCCGGTCCCTTAAAGGGGATTAGGGGAGGCGTGTTTATAGTAATAAAATAAACACATAAGTAAGGAAATACAGTCAATCAAACATAAACAAGGAAAGAAAAACACGCAGAAATCAATTTAGAACCGAATTAAGAGAAGAAACCAGGTAAACCTAGTTTGACTACGATCATAAATTGGCCGGAGATATTGGTGAATCTGAACCTCATAGCCTTGATATGAACTTATAAGGATGAAATATCGTCCAAATCTTGGAGGATAAAGCCGATCTCTTTTGATTCAAAGACTAATAGCGGTGTAAGCCGGAAAAGGTAAGTAAATCATGGTAAGAATCCATGGATGAGCTGGATTCAGAGAAGACTTGGGTTGGCGGCTAGGGTTTGTGAGGTGGGGGGGGGGGGAAGTTTTAGAGAGTATAGAGGCGGTTGTTTGAAAAAAATGGGTTAGGGTTTAGGGTTGTGAGGTTATAAGGAGAGGTGGCGGAATTATTATGGGCCATTGATCATTTGAGATCAACGGCCAAGATCAAAAGGGAAGTGGGGCGGGAGATGGGTGTAGGATAGTGGGCTACTGTGTTTAGGCTAGAGAAGTTGGGCCAGAGATTTGAGGGGTTTGGGTAAGTAGTGTGGTCCAAAAAATTGTATAATTTGGGCTATATTTTAAATACACAAAATTGTTTAAATAAAATAATAAATACTAAATAATAAAATATTTCTTATGAACTATAATGATTGGAAATAATGAATTAACATTGTAAAATATAAAAATGCTATTTTGGCACAAATAATGTAAATAAAACGTAATTATGCATGGATATGGACTATTATTGTAAAATTACGTAAATAGCTAAAATTAAAAACATAATTGTATGAAATGATGTAAAAAATATTATGAACGTATATGTGGGTGTAAATAATAATTTTTCATGATAAGGTCATCACAAAATAATTTAAAAGAATAATTAATAAATATTCAAGTAATTTAAATGCAAGAAATTAATTTTAAAGCTCTAAAAATCATGAAAAAATTATAAAGATATTTTATAAATCTTGTAAACTAAGTAATGATGCAAGATGACATTTTGAAAATATATACACTATTTGAAAAAATATGAGGGCAAAATTGGGTATCAACACCTATGGATGCATGTTTCCTTTGATGCCACAATGCTGCATTTATTTCTTCCTTCTTGATTGAGCCAGGTATGTACCCTGCCATTGTAAAGCCCCTGAAACACACAAAAACTAGGGTAGAAGCACGCTGAACAACATAAATCTCTAGTCAGTTTGGATACTGAAATGAGATTGAACTTAAAATCAGGCACATGTAAAATATTCCTAATCTTCTGCCCTCCTAGTATTGTTGCATCACATTGTTTAACCAAAGAATTAGACCCTTTGACTAAGCTTATTTTTAATATGAATACGGGTTACTGATAATCAAGATAATGGAAAAAATGAATAATAAACAATATTGCAGAAATAAAAGATCGATGTTGATTGTATTCGAGAATCAGATGTCTTTACAAGCTGTATTCCCCTCCCTAATATAGGAGATTCTTATAACGTACGGTTCTTGCTATGGTTACTCATTAATGACTAATTATGACATTAATGAGGCGTTACAAAGAATAACGATAATTGGTGTTCAGTTTTATAACGTTCGAGTAATCAATTGTGGGTCCCTGAATCTGCTCGTAGCTTTGTCTAGATTCATTCTGACTGTGCCTCTCTCTCGTTTTGATCAAGTCCGTCCTGATATAACTTCTATCACGGTACACAGCCCGATTCAAACACTTCAAATCACACGAAAACACAAGGGTTTCACCCTCAACTCGAAATCACAAATATGATATATATATACTAGAACTTTTCACTAGATCACTTCCGTCCACAAAATTACAGCGCGTGTTGGCCCCCACACTAGTAGAGCATAAGAATCACAGCTTGTAACCACTATACTCAGGAATCACATCAAGCGTACCGTACTGGACAACATGAATTTACTACTAGTCTCATATCTCTCAACAATGAATAGAAACAAACAATAGACATGGGCTACCACTCACAGAATCTCCCAACAGGAGAAAACACGAAAATAGAGTGCAAAGCATGAAACTCAATCATAAACGAAAAACAAATAAGGGAACTCGTCCCGACCAACAAAGCTATAATGAATTACAAATGGTGCCCCTCTATAACAAATCAAAACATACTTGTACTATAACACCTGGCACAACGGCTCCAGCCTACTATACAAAACACATCAACGGGCCGGGCCTCCCCCTCTTGGGCCCTCTACTCACCTGAATGCCCTGCTGTAACACATCTGCTTGGAGCCTGGGACAATCTCTAACCTTGTGGCTGATATCTCCACACTCAAAACAACTTCTCTGCTGACGTGGCTGTGGAAAACTGTGCGGTACGAGTTCTCTGAGACCCATGAGTACCTGAAACTCCATGCGAAGCCGGTAATGCAAATTGAACTGGCTGACCCACAAAACCTCTACCGTGTCGTACCCTGCCTCCATAATAAGGACCAGTATATCTCTCCGGCCTACGAGGCCTCCTCACCTCTCTGCCCTCTCTCTCCTGACCTCATCTGTCCTCCATCTCACAGCCCTGCCTGACATCTCTCTCACAGTCCCGCCTGTCATCTCTCTCATGATCCAGCATGCCCTCAACTCTACGAGCAATCCCTACCACCTGCTGAAATGAAATATCCGACTCTAACTCCCGAGCCATGCTGAACCGAATATCACGCATGAGGATCTCAATGAATCTACGAACACGCTCTCTAACTATAGCAACCAAAGTAGGTGCGTGGCTGGCCAAATCACTAAATCTGACGGCATACTCTGATACTGACATAGTGCCCTGGAGCAGCCTCTCAAACTCCGCGCACCATGCATCTCGGAGGGACTAAGGTACAAATTCGCTCAAGAACATCTCTGAAAACTGACCCATGTAAGTGAAGCTTACTCGGAGGGGCTACCCAACTCATATGCCTGCCACCACTGATAAGCCACTCCCCTGAGCTGAAATGTAACGAAAGCAACCCCGCTCGTCTCCACAATACCCATAGTACGAAAAATGCGGTGACACTCCTCCAGGAAACCCTGGGCATCATCTGTCGCCAATCCACTGAAGGTAGGAGGGTGGTACTTCTTGTACCTCTCAAGTTTAAGCTGTTCTTCCTCGGATGTTGCTGCCCTAACCACGAGCGGAACTGGGACCATAGGATGTGCTGCCATGACACCTAGAACCTGACCAACATGATCTCGCTGCTCTGGAGTGTGGGTGACGGGAGTCTGAGCTCCTCCCCCACTCTATGAAGTAGCTGGTGCACCCGGAATCAACCCCGCCTAAGTCAAGGTACCAATCATATCCCAGAATTGTGCCAAGGTCTCCTGAAGTCCGGGTGTTACAACGGGCGCCTCTGGTGCCTGCCCCCAACTGGAACTGTTGGCGGCTCCTCAATGGCTGCGCTGGCAGGTACTCTAGCTGCGGCACGTGCCCCTCGTCGGCCTCTGACTCTACCTCTGCCCCTGGCGGCATCTTCTCCGGGGGTAACATCCTCAGGATCTACAGCTCGCGTCCTCACCATCTGTGAGAGAATGGAATGATAGTTTCAAACTTCGAGATCAAGGAATTCACACGATAGGAATGAAGAAAGTGGAATTGTCCTAATAGTTCCGTAGCCTCTCGAAGATAAGTACAGACGTCTTCGTACCGATCCACAAGACTCTACTAAACTCGCTTATGACTCGTAGAACCTATGAACCTAGAGCTCTGATACCAACTTGTCACTACCCAAATTTCCCTCCGTTGGGTATCGTGATGGCACCTAGTCTTAAGGACTAGGTAAGCCTAATATTCATGGAATAACAACAATAATAATAAAATCTAATATTTTTCTAAAATAAATAATTCTTTATACATAGAATATTCCCAAAACACGGTAGTACAAGTCATAAGCTTTATAGAGTTTACTACAAATTCTAATTGCAACTGTTTGGAAGTAAGCAAAAACAGTGTAAATGCAAAATAGGAAGGTGACTCTGAAACCTACGAGCGCAACAACAGGTTTACCTTGAGTCTCCTTGGCAAGAGTCCGCACAGCTACTAACGAACAATACCTGGATCTGCACAAAAATATGCAGAAGAGTAGTATGAGCACACCACAGCAGTGCCCAGTAAGTATCAAGACTAACCTCGGTGAAGTAGTGACGAGGACTAGTCAAGACACCCACTGGCCTAATAAACTGGACAAGTATCAATATAGGAATAAAGGGAATAAAACGATGTACACATAAAGGCCACACAATAGAGCTAACAATATAGTAAATTCGATAAAGAAGGAAAACAATAAGTATCAGCGGAAACCATGAAACTACACAAAGATTGAATAGAACACAAACAAATCTAGAATGTAAATATATATCACGTACAAGTAATGTCTCAACAACTTCAACCCCTTCTATATCAAATTCGTAGTCATTTCCACGAGGTTCCGAACCTCGGACAAACCACCATTTACGGGTCCCAATATTCGAACCCTAACACTTGGCATCTTGCGCCCTCATTCGAGTATTAACTGTACGGACGACTCACGCACCAATTGGGTCATTTCCACCCATTCGGTAAGTACAACAAGAGTGTCTATACTTGACAACAATAAAGAGCCCTAAATCCATTAATAGTACTTAATTACGTGTATGCTTTTGCAGGTGTCCTAACATGATTCAACAACCAATAAACATAAGGGAAGAAAAGGGCAACACGTAAATTGTCATCTCAAAAATTTCCACACAAATAAACTCACATAGTAAGTGTTCCGGTACACAAAATACACAACAAGGAATGGACCCAGGCCAACGCAAGTATCACAAACAATCCCTGACATAGCCCACCTTGTCTCGCCACGTGTGCAATAGTAAAGTATATGCCCACCTTGTTTCGCCACACGTGCATAAACATGTTCCCACCTTGTCTCGCCACATGCGCAACTCACATATACATATCCCGCCTTGTCACGCCTCATGTGCAATATCAATAGAAAACACGGCACGACAGAAACCTCGTGCAAACCCCATATCAGCAACGACACGGCAGAAACCTCGTGCATCACCACAACAAGTATAACAACGACAATTGAAAATAATACAAGATACAGTAGAATACGTCAATTCAAGAACCTTTGATCACAAGAAAAGCAAGGCTAGTTCACGAGGAATAAGCACAACAAAAAATACTAGCCATAATAAGGACAACTCAACAAGGAAGAAAAATGACGTATAAAAGTCGTTCCCAAATGCACGGTTCAACAACAAGAAAACTCACACGAATCCGATAACTCCATATAAGGACAAGTCACTAAGGTATAGAATATCTAAACTTGTTTTAAGGTTGAGCAGTTACGAGGATATTCAACAATTTTCACTTAAGGACAAGATGCAGGAAACAATCATAACTTCATTTAAAACCAAAAAATTATAGGATGAGATGAAGATAATTACAATTTGAAATAAGCAGTTAAGAGGACCTAGCATGACAATAAAAGGAGTAAAATCTTCAGATAAGTCAATTAGGAGTCAGATAGATAAGATGAGTAAATCCAAAAGTAAGAAATTCTACATTTAAGCAAATAAAGATGAAACTAGAAATTTGGAAATTCAATCATGCCAAGGACAATTCATACTCGGCGAATACAAGGACCTAAGATTCCTAAAGGGTCAACTTTTCACAATTAAGTTCGAGCACGCACTCGTTACCTCGCGTACACGAACTACATACAACATAGAAGACTCAAATCCTAAGGGGTAATTCCCCCACACAAGGTTAGGCAAGATACTTACCTCAAATACGACAACCCCGTACTCTAAAATGGACTTCTCGGGTGAAAAGGCCTCCGGACGGCTCAAAACCAACTAGAACAACTTCAAAACACACATAAAACTTATAAGAAACTATTCCGGATAATAAAGTCTACATCTTTAACAAATTCTAAAAATAGGTCCAAGAGTCGACCCCCGGGCCCGCACCTCGGAACCCGGCAAATTTTACAAAATCCGATTAGCCATTCTAACACGAGTTCAACCATATAAAATTTATCAAATTCCGATACATTTGGTCCCTCAAATCACGATTTTTCGTTTTAGAAAATTTTCTTCAAAACCAACCTTTTCCTCAACTCCAAACACAAATTATATGATAAAAACAACGACTAATTCATGGAATATATTTAATTGTAGTTGAAGAACAGTTACCCAATCGAATTTCGCAAAAATCCATCAAAAGTCGCTAAGAACCGAGCTCTAGAAGTCAAGATATGAATAAAATGGTCTAACCCTCATTTTGGGATTATATTCTGTCTGCCCAGGCATTTGTGCATCGCGATCGCGGAGGAAGCAATGCAATCCCGAAGAAGAAAATGGTTTCTGGTCCAAAACGTGCTATGCGATCGCGGAAGGGCTTATGCGATCACGTATAAGGGGTAGACAGTCTTCTGCGATCGCTAGGAGAGTCATGCGAACGCGAAGAAGAAAAAGGAAGGCAACCCAGGTTGCTCATCGCGAACGCGACAATGAGCATGCGAACGCGGAGATCAAAGATGCAAATCTGCGCGATCGCGAGGGCCTTTACCAAACGGGAAGAAGAAAATTTAGGCGATCGGCAAAGACCCATCGCGATCGCGAAAGAAGCACTGCAATCGCGGTGAAGGCCTTCGGACACCAGAAAACAACAGTTCAAAATAAGGGGAAAATGTCCCGAAACCTATCCGAAACACACTCGAGGCCCCCGGGACCTCAACCAAACCTACCAACCAGTCCTCATACCTCATTCGAACTTAGTCGAACCTCCAAACCATGTCACATAACATCAAAATCAAGGATTATGCATGGATTCATGCCTAAGAACTTAGGAAATTTCCAAAATCTACAATCGATGCTGAAACATGTCAAAACTAGTCCGAATGACCTCAAATTTTATACACGGGTCCTAAATGACACTACGGACCTACAGCCACTTTTGGAATTCCATTCCGAGCCTGATATCAAAATTTCACCTATCGACCGAAATCGCCAAAATTCTAACTTTCGCCAATTACCTCAAATCACTCTACGGACCTCCAAAACCAATTCCGGACGCGCGCCTAAGTCCAAAATCACCATACAAAGCTGTTGACATCACCCAAAACTCATTCCGAGGCCGTTTACACAAAAGTCAAACCTCCGGTCAACTTCCATCGCTTAAGCTTCCAAAACTGAAATTTTCCTTCCAATTTGACTCCGGATCATCTGGTAACTGAATCCAACCACGCATGCAAGTCGATATACATAATGTGAATCTGTTTAAGACCTTACGCCAACGAACAGAGCTTAAATTCTCAAAACAACCGGTCGGATCGTTACAACAACCTAGCAAATATCTTGCAGCATCAAAAAGTGTAATATTGCTATGTCGATCGCCGTCAAACACATCGATTTTTGGACGATATCTACAAAATAATGCATAACTAAATTAATAAGTTATTTAATATCAAGCGATATATAGGAAGTGAATGAGTATGCATATTACCTTTTTTCGTGATCAACGTTTTCTAACATACAACTACTACAATTCACAATTTTGTTTTCAATATTGACTTTCTTATAGCATTTCTTGCAAGAAGAATACCACAGCTCATCTTTATCAACAAGCGTTGTTATTCGTGCATTAAATCTACAATATGAATCCTACAAATAACAATTATTTAATTTTGTTTAACACGTTCAAAAGGAGTATAATCATTCCAAAGTATTTGACAAAGTTTACCTTCATAGTTGCATATGAGCCATTTATGATATCTTTTATCTTCACTTCTCTGGCTTCTCTAATTAGCTTAGATGGCATTAAAGTAATATCTTTATTTTGCGCTTTCGTACCATCATATCTGTAAATATGAAATTTAATGATTATCAAATATTTCTTAGCATCTTAAGAAGTAACTTTTTGGGTCAACAAATAATGTCATATCTTATCAATTTTGCATCTCTTTTGCTCTTTGAAATGTCGGGTGGATCAACACACTACTAATATGAATCGTAGATATACCAAAATCCCCTACTCACAAAAGACAAATAAAACTTAGTATAAATTTAATTGATAAAGAATTAATCGTGCTTATAAAAACTTCTTATATAATACCTAGAAAAATCGACCCTTTCACATCACAAAATGCTACAATAGGTTTCTCATCTATTAGTTGTTGAAGAATTTCACCTTCTTTTTCAGCTAACTCACCTCACATGGTTACAGTTTTACGATCATGCTTAAATTTTACAATTGAAATATGTATTAGTTGCAAGAATAAGTAAATATTTTATCTGTTGTAGTTACTTAATATAAATATTAAATAGCTCAACTAATTTTTACTTAAGTTTCATCTGTAACTATTATTTTGAGCCTCTTTTTTTCTCCCACCATTGATAGTCTCTTTGCTTTTATCGGTATACAAATTACGTCTGTATAAAATATAAAGAGAAACACATGTAAGTTACAAAGTAACTATTAAAGAAATTAATGTGACATGCTTAAATACATTAAAATAAAAGTATCCAATGTATTTTAAAATATAGCGAGAAGGAAATTACCAAATAATGTTCTATAGATAGAAAATTATTTGAAAATTTTGTGGTCGAAAAGTGGTTGGTGCATCCCGTAACTATACTATAATTGCTAAAAGATATTTCCAACTCCTTGTGCACAGATAAATAGGTAAAATTAGCAGCATTCACACGGCCATTTATAATGTAATAGCTTTTGTTCTTCTGAAATAAAATTTTCCAATCTTCAACATTTTATTGAAAAATACTGCCTGGATCTTTATCTTATATAAATTAATATAAAAATAATTTTAGATTAATCAAACGTAATACAAATAAGTAATAAATTATATCAAAACAAATATACAAAAGAAGCCTACCTCTTCGTCAACAAATGTTAAATGCCAACGCAAACCCTCTCCTTTGTCGTTCTTATATTTTATTATTGGTTCTCTTCGAATAACCAATACCTTAATTACCCATTCAACATCATAAAGTTTAAGGTTATTTATTGGACATATTATTTTTCCAAATCCGATTCCATTACATTGCGTGAAATACCTGTAATATATAAGTAAAAGTTGCAAAATATTATGTAATAGCTGAAAATTAATATTGTTACACTAACATTAGTTGAAATAACACAAACCATTAATCTCTAAAGATATACAATTTAAACATTATACTACATCAATGTAAAAGACTTTGATATCTAAAACTAAAAACTACGTACGCCGAAAAACAAAGAAGTACGACACAACAAACAATTACAATAAAAGTTAAGATGTCATTTTTTATATGTAATTCATATACATAAACCTAAAACATTACTCAATTACGAAAAACGAGAACTTACTCAATTACGAAAAACGGAAACAATAGAGAGAACTAATAATATCTTTGGAGAAAATTACTTCGTTCTACACTAAAACCTTTAGAGAGCAATGAACAATGTGGAATAATGTCATCTTTTATAAGAATAGCTGGCTTATTCTTTTCTTACATGGATTCGTGCAATTAAGCTGAATATTATGGGAGAAGATTAAATAAAAAAAAATATTGTTGTCAAAAAAGGAAAAGGCTACAAAAAGAAAGTTGGCGGTGAGTAAGCTGAATTCTATGAGAGAAGATTAAATAAGAAAAAATATTGTTGTAAAAAAAGGAAAAGGCTACAAAAGAAAAATTGAACTATGTAGAAACCAAATAGGCCGAAGGAAAAAGTATGCTGCAAAGGAAAAGAATTTGACCCAAAGTCAGAGCTATGTAGCATTAATGTATAGTTTAAATGGAAAGAAAAATCAGCTTCCGGTAATTTATAATTATATCCTTAAATAATAGGAATAATTAAGGTCATAAAAGTCGATCAATATTTCAAGTTTATTTTAGTCATTCAATATTTAGCATAAATTATTCGTGCTTTTAATATATATATATATATATATATATATATATATATATATATATAGATAGATATAGATTAGTAAAAAGTTTGTCTATTTGTTACTTTTTGCCTTTTTGCTTGATCGACGATATTTTCAATTACCACCAAAGGATGTGGTGCAGTGTATGAGAGTGTATTCTTCCCTTAACAAGAGGTCTCGGGTTCGAGCCCTAGGTATGGAAAAATCCTTGGTAGGGTGCGCTTCCCCCCGAATGGGGCCCTATGCGGCCCGAATCCGGATATAATCGGGTTCCAATGCGGGTACCGGACACCGGGTGGGAAACCAGAAAAAAAAAACGATATTTCCAATTACTTTTTATATTCTTATTATCGAATCAAGTTTCTAATTTTATTTTATATTGATTCGTTCAGAATTCATTTAATTTAAATCTGGAGCCACGTCCTTGAAACTGCCGCAACTCAGGGAGACAAATCTGGTTCTTTCCGTACAAGTTGTCTTAAATTATTGCACAATAGTTAAGCAGTATTCAGTGAACACTAGCGATTTAAAAATAACTTTATCCTTGTAAGTCAAGTATTACTACTAGTTAAGAGAGAGGTCAAATCCCAGTTAAGCGTTTTTAAAGAATGAAAAAGACTAATTAAATCTCTCAAAAAGTCAATCATCCAAAGCTCGTGCAATCACGTCTATTAATGCTCCCCAAAATCTTAGACAAAATGCTGACAAAATTTTGCAAAAAGAATTAGTCTCAATATTCTATCGTCGTGGGCACCACCTTGTCACACCCTAATATATATGCGAATATCAACGATTCCCATAGTTTGTATGCTCAACCTCTAATTTACCTAATCATCATGTCTTCTTTAGCACTTGTACTTGCTCTTCTTTTCTTGGGTATCTCAACTTTACAAGCTGAGTATTATGCACCTCTTCCTTA
Source organism: Nicotiana paniculata (assembly GCA_005239505.1). Taxonomy (NCBI): domain Eukaryota; kingdom Viridiplantae; phylum Streptophyta; class Magnoliopsida; order Solanales; family Solanaceae; genus Nicotiana; species Nicotiana paniculata. The sequence goes on along the minus strand of ML350031.1, from coordinate 42,707 downwards.
TAATAGTTATAGTTATGCACCTGCTACTAAAAAAAATATGAATGTGATTGATTCTTGTTGGCGTACCAAATCAAATTGGGTCAAGAACCGCCGTGCATTGGCTGATTGTGCCGTCGGCTACGGCAAAGCTGCTATCGGAGGTAAATCTGGTGCCATATATGTCGTTACTAATCCATCGGACGACCCCGTAAACCCTAAACCAGGTACCTTAAGATATGGTGTAATCCAATCCAAACCACTATGGATTACTTTCGCCAAAAACATGGTTATAACACTAAAAAATGAGCTTATGATCAATAGTTACAAGACTATAGATGGAAGAGGAGCTAAAGTGGAGATTGCATATGGACCTTGTATCACAATTGCACATGTTAGCCATGTGATTATACATGGAATTAGCATCCATGATTGTAAGCCTGGTAAGAAGGGCATTGTGCGGGATAGTCCGGTGCATGCCGGCCATCGTGGAGGCTCCGACGGAGACGGCATCGATATATTTCATTCTACTCATGTTTGGATTGATCATTGCTATCTTGCACGTTGTACCGATGGCCTTATTGACGTTATTCATGCTTCTACTGCTGTTACCATATCCAACAACTACTTCACTCAGCATGACAAAGTACGTGTATATGTATTAATTTTTCTACTTAGTCTATTTAATAAATTTGTTTAAAACTTATCGGAGTTGGGTTGTTAGTGAGGGGTTAACTAGAATCTGCACTTAATTAAGAAGACATTAGCAAGCTGCAAATTAAATGTCTTTTCTTTTGGGGTTAACTAATACTGAAAGAAATATGATATGAGCAGGTTATGTTATTTGGGCACAATGATAACAATAAAGAAGACAAGGTAATGAAAGTCACGGTAGCCTTCAACTACTTCGGGCCTGGTTTAATAGAACGAATGCCAAGGTAAATATAATTTCTCTAGATATATTTATTTATTTATTTGAAGATTACGATTTCTCACGTAAGATAAGATGTATACATGCAGAGTGAGGCTAGGTTATGCTCATGTGGCCAACAATCGGTACGAAAAATGGTTGATGTATGCTATTGGTGGAAGTGCAAATCCAACCATCTTCAGTGAAGGAAATTATTTCATGGCATATAAATCCACACAAGTGAGTGAGATAATTATATATCTAAATTCCTATTAATCCATTTCAACTATATATATTAACCTTTTGTTTTCTTATAAACATTGATACTATCAATAATTAATATATTATCGGCTGTATTATTCAAGGTCGTCTCTAATAGACTATACTCATGCATTAGCATTAATTGTTGTGTTGTTACTTTCTTAGGTTACGAAGAGGGAAGCAAAGAATGGGTGGAAGAATTGGAAGTGGAGGTCTTCAAAGGATAAATTTATGAATGGAGCATATTTTATACCATCTGGATATGGAAGTACAAATCCATATTACTCAAAGGCTCAGTCATTTCCTGTGGCTGATGGATCTATGGTTCCTTCTTTAACTGCTAATGCTGGACCTTTGCGTTGCACAGCCAATCAATGTTAATTTTTAATTTTTGTTTTTGCTATTTTGGCCTAGAAATGCCTGATTTTCTGTTATTTTCGCTCGAACTTTGTTTTTCTTCTACCAAAAATGGGGAGTCTTAAAAATGAGAATCCCTGAGAATGAGATGAGTACTGAAGAGTACTGTGTTGAGATCCATTTTGGATATTCATTGATCATTAAACAAAACTTTCATGTAAATATATATATATATATGCTTAGTATAGTTGGAAAATACAGATACTGTACAATTGCTATTGCCCTTTTTGCCTTCTATTTTATTGGTTAAGATGATAAAAATAAAGGATTTATTAAGTTATATACATTATGTAATAATTTTATTACATCATTGGTGTATTTTAACTTATTATAACAGGCTACTTAATTACCATTTGTTCAAGATACCAATTAATGCTTATTAAAAAGAAATAGATTGACCTATAATTACCTTTTAGATAGGTTTTTTACCGTCGTTTGATCACTAGGATAAGGCTATTAATCCAGTATAAAAAAATATGAGATTGTATTTATTTCATATACAGGTATTAGTTATTGGTAGGATAAATTTTACACTAAAATGGTGCATAACACCAAAATGGATATCACATAGGCTGGATAAGTTTCACACAGGCCTATGTGGAGTTACTCAAATACTCACTCAACTATCTCAAATTATTTGCTAAAGTCGTTTTTTTTTCTTTTGTAACAAGAAAGTCACTTAACTATGCCTATAGCACTCATAATGTCACTCAACTAGATTTTCCAAATTTTGGATTGTCAAATACCTATTTGACCCTCTAAATAATAAACATTTATCTTCTTTTTGTTTTTTAAACTTTCAATAGTATGATTTTTTCCCTTTTTAATTTCTATTATGGACTTACCTATATAATTAATAAGTTTTATTTATAAATTAAAAAATAAAAAGTATTTAAGCATATATAATGCCGGAATAACAAAATAATGAACATAGTAAAAAAATTAATTAGAATAATTTTTTTGTAATAATTTTAGTATTACAAACAAAAATTTAAAAAATTAAGTACACAGTTGAGAATGAAAGAAAACAAAGGTTGTAAGATATATATACAGTGCACATAATATAAAAATAATTATTTAAATAAAGGTATTTTTATAATATACATTATATATGGTTGAAAATTATGCTCAATTATATTATTATTATTCCGTCAATAAATGAGATGAAAACTAATTTTTTATTTATAAATATAATATATTTTTCTATAGGTAAGTCCACAATGTAGATTAAAAAGGGAAAAAAACTTATAATATTTAAAAAGTTAAAAAAAATAAATAGTTTAGAGGGTAAAATAGGTATTTGACAATTAAAAATTTGAAAAATCTAGTTGAGTGACCTTTTGAGTGCTATATGCATAGTTAAGTGACTTTGTTATTACAAACGAAAGAAAAATGACTTTAGCAAATAATTTGTGATAGTTGAGTGACCATTTAAGTAATAACTCAACCTATAGGATATCCTTGCCCTATCTCACATATGAACTAAACAACGTATTAGTGTGTAATACTTAAACTCAAAAATAAAGAGTTTCATGACTCTATATTAGTCATTACTTTTTGTTTCGTCGATGAGGTTAATTATGCGAAAGAATCAAAGTAAATTATGAGTAAATTCTACTCAAATTTCCCTTTAACTATCCCTTCCTTTTTTTTTTAGTTTCCAGAACCTGGAAGAACTAAATGAAAGTAAAAAGTCATGGGAGAAAGAATTTCTGTAACATAATTATCCACTTGAAAATAAAGGATTTGCCTTATTAATCAGAGAAAATGACAAAAATGGTGACTTATATGTTTGGGGATAGGTTCTAGCTGGTCCCTTAAATATATTCTCCATCAGTTCTGATCCTTTAAATTTGCTAAAAGTGATTACTTTTGGCCCCTTCAAATGTTTAACAAACATTTTTTTTGTTAAATTTAACCAAAACTATGGGGAAACAAGGATTTAAGATAAAATAAAAAAATTAAATAGAGGTATAATTTTGTCTATTTCTGGAGTCTGATGAAGCTTTTTAGTACAATTCATTCTTCTTATTTATTTTTGTTGTTGTAATTTCTAGGATTTGATGGGGCTTTCCTAGTGTTTCCGGATAAATCTTTTTTCGCTGATCCCATTAAGTGTAATTACCAAAATTTATTAAATATTTGAAGGTGATTAAAAGTGTCCACTTCTTTTGCAATCTTAAAGAACTAAAACTACTCGGGTATATATTTAAGGAACCAGTTTAAACCTACCCAAAAATAAGGGACCATTTTTGTCGTTCTCTAGTCTTAATCATCATAGTAGGGTTAGAAAATCTATTTTCTCATCTTCTTTGGGCTGCTTCGATCAAATTATTTATGAATTTTAGCTTTCCCTAAGCATTTTCTGCGAACTAGTTTGTTAATAAAAGTCGTTCTACGTTTAAGAAGTTTTGCTCATATCAAATGATCCTTAGACTTTTACTACAACACTGCAAAATTCAGAAGACTATAATATCGACTACACCATGAAAGTAGAAGGAGGTTCTAATACACTGGAGACTACTACACATAGTAAGATCAGATTCACGGATGAGGACAAAGCAAGAATATATGAACCTCGGAAGCATGTAGTTATAGCGAAACTGTTTGGCAAACGAATGATATATCAATACCTAAGAAACAAAATTCAAGACTTGTGGAAACCAACAGAGGAGATCAAGCTAATTGATTTAGGTGAAGATTACTTTATTATCGAATTCACCAAAAGAAAAAATATAAAATTAGCACTACAAAGGGGTCCTTGGTTCATCAATGGACACTATCTCTCAGTGACCAAATGGAAACCAAATTTCGTTGCAACAACGGAGAAGATCAGCTTCTCAGCCATCTGGATAAGATTACCCCAATTGCCTACTGAGTTTTATGATAAAAAAAATCTTGGAAAGGATTGAGAACTCTATTGGGAGACTACTTAAAATTGATGTGTGTACATCAACTATGATAAGAGGACGATATGCTCGTTTATGTATAGAACTCCCACTCGATCAACCAGTGCAATCTCACATTCAAATTGGCTCGCATAAACAGTCCATCCACTATGAGGGAGAAAAATTGTTTTGTACTCACTGTAGAATGCTGGGACACATCTTAAACACATGTTCAAAAGCTCATCAACTACCAACAACTTCTATATCCATGGGAGATAAGGAAGGCACATTCGATGGTGACAGCAAGGAAGGAGGCTGGAAAGTAGTCAAATTTAATCGAAGAAAACGACATTATGGGAAAGCAAATTCCCTGGATTCTTCACCAACAAAGGAACACCAAGGAATCCCAAGTAACACCGTACTTCGTCTCAATAGGAACATTGGGAAGCCTCAATGACATGCTAAGCAACAATATAATGATCTTATTGACAATAACACCCAAAAGCACAATGATCACCAAACAATGAAGCCTATAACTCACAGTGAAAGTAATTCTAGTATTCCCCTCCAAAACCACTTTACCACCCTGGAACAGGAACAGGAGCAAATGGTTTTAGAAAATAATAAAAAAATCAAAAAAATCACTACCATACACAGCCACACGTGGACTTAACAATTAGAGGAAATGACAGCTACACCAGTGTCGTGTCCAACCAAAAAAGCCCGAAAAATTGTGACATGCAAATTGAAGCGTCAAATACTATCACTAATTCTAATCTAAACACTAATCCTACACGTAATGATACTCTCTCCTAAAACAAGACCAATGAACATGTTATAAAAGATTTACAAAATCTTACTAGCCCCAAGGATCAAACTAACACTACTTATCCCTCAAAGCATGCAAACCAATTGTCAGCAACTTCTACAACCACACGACAAATGGCAAGCACAACCACACACGGCAACAAACCTACAAAATCTAAATTAGAACCTATAAAAATCCTAACTGACCACTCCCAACACATGCAACTAGCTCTCCCAATCATTACCTCTACACAAAATCAATTGCTAAGCTCTCACAAACACTCATTCTTCACTAAATAACACTAAACCTAGGAACAATGCCATGCATTCCTTACTAACTAAGGAGAAGACACAGACTCCTCCAACTCCTTCGACAACCACGAGTAAACCATATGGAAGACCAACAAGTTCCTCCTCCATCACTACTACCTCAAATAGTCTTTGTACAACCACCACAACCTCAGGACTACCAACCACTCTCGTGGATGGAGATGGGGCTCATGGGCCATGTCATCTCATTCAACATCCAACTGAATGGCCAAGACACAATAGTGATCTTGCAAAATACCCAATATCTAGCTCAACTGGTCACAAAGGGAATGCGAATAACAATGAGCAACTACTGGAATCAAACTTGGTTGAACAATGTCCTTCAACCTCTGTCCCCATCTCTGAACCAAAACTTTGTCAACACAGTGAGCGACGAGTGGCATATGTCCCCNCCCCCCCCCAACTTCAATCCGATACAACCACAGAGTCTAGTCTCAAATCTACCTTTTTATCCCCCAGACATCTTGACAATGATGAATCCAATATTCCTTCCATGAGATACCACATAACAAGCCCAGGAACAAGGGCCGAATTAGGAAGCTCTCCATGCACCACTATCCCCTCCCTATGCCATGCAGGAGCAGGCATCACCACCCCCCAGCACAAGCCATGCAGGAGCAGACAGCACACCAAGCAATGCAGGACCAACCTCCAGAGGGGGAAGAAATGTTCAACCTCAACTTAGAGAAAGTTCAAGGCTTCTCAAACCTAAACGAGGTAAAATTTTATCTCTTTACGAAGAGGCAGGAGAAGAGGTACGTACTCAATTGGCCCCTAGCACTTTACAAATGCTCGATGGACATCAGGCCTCCACAGGACCCAACAATGGGCAACAGGGCAATGATACTTGTACCCTCATTAAAGAGAAATCCGATATTTCTAGGAGGGATAAGGAAAAATGGAGAGCCTCATAACCAAACCATCAATCAAGCCATGAATAGACCCACCAATATGATAATTTGGAACATAAGGAGGGGGGGGGGGCAGAATGATAATTTCAGGAGAAACTTTAGAGAGATTATAGATAGTCATAGGCCATGCATGGTCACACTACTAGAGACTAGGATGGCAGATCATGAACAATAGTGGGATGACTTTGGATTCTCGGAGCTCATTGAGGTGCCAACAGAGGGCCAAGCTGGGGGCATTGTGGTGATGACGTGATGTGGAAGCATGAGGTGGTTACAATTCACAATTTCACACGTAGGAACAATGAAATTCATGCTACTATTGATGTAAGACCTATTCAAAAAACTTGGCTTTTTTCTTCAATATATGCTAGCACTAACTATCAATGTAGAAACAATATGTGGCATAATTTAAAAAAAAAATGGCTAACACTTATCATGGTCCATGGTTAGTAGGGGGGACTTCAATGATGTACTAGGTCAACAAGATTAGTTTGGAGGGAGATGGGTTAAACATACTCGGGTAGAATTCTTGCAAAAAAAAAAACTAGAAAATTGTCAATTAATGGATCTAGGGTTTAAAAGATGCAAGTATACTTGGTCAAATAATAGACGTAAAAATAGGGGCCTTATAATGGAAAGGTTAGATAAGGCTTTAGGCAATAATAAATGATGTGACATTTTTTCTAATTACTCAATAATCCACCTCCCTAAGACTCATTCGGACCATAATCATATCCTAGTCGAATTAATTCCAAAAACTAGGCAACATCACACACAACCTTTTAGACTTGAGACATTCTGGTGCAAACACCATGAATTCCCAAAACTGGTAAAACAACACTGGACACCAATTGATTACGCTAGGGCCCGTGCCTCTTTTATAGAAAATGTCAAAAGATGGAAACATACAACCTTTGGTGATATAATAGGGAAAAATAATATTAATTGCTAGACTTAGGGGCATCCAAAATTTCATAAATTATCCCTATAGTGATTTTCTTCAACAACTGGATGGATCTCTTAAAAGAGAATATAATGACATCCTCCGAATTGAAGACAACTATTGGAAACTAAGATCTAGGATAAATAGGCTTAATGAAGGAGATGCAAACACTAGGTATTTCCACATAACAACAACAAACAGAAGAAGGAGAAATAAAATAAATTATTTCAAAGATAATGAAGGCAACTGGATTAATGACCATGACTTGATCTTGGGTCATGTAACAACTTACTTCAAAAACATCTACACCTCATCGCATAACCTAGCTACCCAGAAAGGGTTAGGGAGGAATCCATCAAAGGCAAATAATCTTGATTTAATTTTGTTAGATGATCCATTAAGTGATATAGAAATAAAAAATGCAACTTTTTCTTTTAAGCCTTTTAAAGCACCAGGTCCCGATGGTCTACACCTTTTTTTTATCAAAGATATTGGGACATAGTAGGCCAGTCAGTTACTAAATACTGTCATTCAATTTTTAAAAATCAGACAATTCCCAATGAAATCAAAAAAATATATCTTTGTCTAATTCCCAAGATTCAAAATGCAAATGACAACAAAAACTTTCGCCCTATTGGATTATGCAACAAAATCTACAAAATAATTACAAAAGTACTTGCCAATAGACCGAAGCCTTTTTTGGATAAACTAATTAGTCCCTACCAAGCTAGTTTATGAAAAATAGGCGAGCATCGGATAATGCAATTATTATTCAGGAATTAGTCAACAATCTAGCTAAAGTCAAAGATAAAGTAGGACACATGTTGATTAAAATTGATTTGGAAAAAGCTTTTGACCGGCTTGAGTGGTCATTTGTATGTCACACACTAAGGTTTTTTAACTTCCCTCCAATTTTTACAACGCTTATACTTAGTTGCATCTCAGCTAGCTCTATTTCAGTCTTAGTCAATGGATCAACAACACCTTATTTTGAACCTAGTAGATGTATTAGACAAGGGGATCCGTTATCTCCTTACATCTTCATCTTATGCCTCGAAATGTTATCTAGATATATAAATCATCAAGTAGACATTAAGCAGTGGGATCCAATTACTCTAGGAAGAACAAATCTAAATTTTTTCCACCTCTTCTTTGAGGATGACTCACCTTTATGGCTAGGGCAAACAATAAAACATGCCAAGCCATAAAGCTAGGACTGAATACTTTTTTCTCCCTTAGTGGTCAAAAAATAAATCATTTAAAATCAAAAATAGTCTTCTCAACTAATTGTCCTCCCACCACAACCACCTTTATCTCCAACACATTGGGTTTCAAGACTAGTAAAAGTTTTGAAAACTACCTGGTTTTTTCAATTCTTAACAAAAATCCAAGACATAATGACTACAACTTTATCCTTGACAAAATGAAATCTAGACTAGCAACATGGAAAATGAGATTCATAAATATGGCAGGACGAGTAACTCTGGCACACTCTTGCCTAAATACCATTCCTAATTATTATATGCAATACACACTACTACCAGTAAAAACCCGCAATAATATTAACAAAATACAACGGAATTTCATCTGGGCTCTTGCGAAGAGAAAAAGAAACTTCACTTAGTATATTGGACTAGCATTTGTAAACCAAAAGCAAGGGGGGGGGGGCTTGGGTCTCCATAATGCTCATGCAAAAAATTTATCCATCTTAGCTAGCTTAACATGGAGGTTACTAACACACTCAACCACCCCATGGGCATGTTTAATCTTCAACAGATATGGGTTAGGACTGAATCGTAATAAAAATTCTCCGATCTGGAAAGCTTTAACTAAGGGATGGGAGGTATGTTCTAAAGGATTTACTTGGTCTCCTCATATCAACTCTAATATTGACATATGGAACCAAAAGTGGTTTCCACATTCCCATAATCTATGTAGCATAATTCAAGGACCTCCATCACCAAATCAATATAACCTTAAATTAAGAGACATATACTCAAACAAAAATTGGGACTTCAATAAACTATCAATGGAAATTCCTGAAGAACTACAAGAAATTATTACTAACACAAAAATACGCAGGAAAGGACCTCTGAGTGATATCCTTGTCTGGTCCCTAGATTCCAAAGGAAATTTTACTACAAAGAGTTGTTACACACTAATAGAACCTATTACTCAAACTCGGGATGATTTTGATTGGATATGGGCATTACACTGCCCAAACAAGATTAAATTTCTATTATCGAAATGCCTACATAATCGAATTCCATGCAGATATTACATATCTAGGATAGTCATGAACTTAAGCCCACACTGTCCTATATGCAATTCAAATCAAGTGGAATCCACTACTCATATATTTCTGGACTGTTTCCCTCCTAAATATTTTGGAATAGCATAGGTGGAATACACATAGACATTCAAAGGGGTGAACATTGGCTTATACAATTACGAAATGAAACAATCACCCTACCCAATCATTTAATTGATTGGGATTTCTTCCTACCCTTTGCCATGTGGGATATCTGGACCAACAGAAATAACAACAATTAAAATAATACATCTTCTTACCTCAATACAAGCCATATCCTATAACAAGCAGTTCAATTCAAGATACTCGCCACTCACAACCCGTTGCCTATAGAACAAAATCAAAATAAATGTTCATTGGCTAAAATCACAATCAGGGTGGTATAAATTAAATGTGGATGCTAGATATAGGTCCCAACAAGGCAAGATTGGGGGAGTCATTCGAAATGTAGAAGGATATTGAATAGTGGGCTTCCACAATAACATAAATCTAAGAGGGGCAATAGAAGGAGAATTAAAAGCAATTAAGGAAGGGTTAAGAATAGCACACGAATGAAATACTTTTTCATTGGAGATTGAGACGGATTGTCCGGAGGCAATACATGCAGTTATCAATGGAAACAAAATTTATGATTCTCTAATTATCAAATGCAGGTTGTTAATGCAACACGAGAAGGGGACTCTCCTCAGGCACAACTTTCGGGAAGGAAACAAAGTGGCACGCTCCATGGAAAAGCTGGGCAACTATCACTTGAAGAAAAGAAGAATAGTTTTTGTAATCTCACCAAAAAATGTGGAAGATTATGTAATGGTAGACAAGAACAATGCTTTATTCTGTATTAAGTATCTAACTTTAAATGCTTGCAATTCCTTAGCAATATTAGGTAACGAATGTGCCCGCCGAGGCACATGATGTGATGTACATATATGATCGTATTAGCTATATAATCCTGTTTGCTAAAAAAAAGTTAAAACATTTAACAAAAGCATTCACCCAAATTTAACTAATTTCTCTGACTATCCTCCAAAATTGAAATAAATTTAGAGAAGAGTTTCCATTATAAGATCGAAACAAGCAAACTAAAGCTGACGTAACTAAAATTAGTGTTTTAAAAGGCGTTTTTTGGGTGAACCCACGGCGAGGCGCACCAAAAACGCCCCAAGGCGATGGTGCGGGGAAAAAATTTCAAGAGGCATACACCTATCAATTCGGGGCGCATGCACGGACATTCGGGGCGTATGCCCGGACATTTGAGGCGCGTTTTTTAGCATGCGTAAGCTCCAGAGTTTTTTTCAAATTAAAATAAAATTTATTGAATAAGTCCCTAAACTCTCAAAAGTCAGCTTGTTAATTACTCAAAACTTTTAAAAAGGAACTGAAATGTAATAAATTTAAAAGTTAAGACCTTTTTTATTGATTGAAGCCCTAATTCATGGTCTGTCCAAATTTGTATCTTGTCCGCTAGTCTGCTAATATTTTTCAAAAGCAACGAATATTCAATTTTTTTTCACAAATACATAAAGAACTTCATTCTCCTTTATAGAGACAAGTTCAAAGTTCATTTGCCGGTTAGTGAGTGTATGTATGTTTATGTATGTGTGTGTATATATATATATGCTAGTTTTTGTTCACGTGCGTTGCACGTGTATCCATATTAAACAATACAAAGATTTTTAAAATTCGTAAACTGAATTTATAATTACGTTTTTCTACATCAATGTTGAAGGGTTAATTTAATTTTTAAAGGATTAATGTTGAAGGACAAATATGAAAATTCTAAAGCAATGATAAGTTAATTTTATGGCAGATGCAAGAGAACTCTTCATACACTCTAAAATTTGATCTCAAAGATAAGTGATACTTGAATAAAAAAAAATCATGTAATATACCTGATTTCTCATTTCTCGAGAGAACTAAAAGGTTGCATTTGATTAATGTACTATATATGTATGCATGTATTAAAAGTATTCATTAAGTCGTTATATCTTCAAGCATCATTATAATGACTATTATTATTACCCCTACACAATTATTATAAGATACTTGAGTACAAAATTAAAGGTAAGTTTACTTTTTAGTAAAAAAACATTATATAAATAGTGTTTAAGTAAAGGTAAAAAGGTCATTTAGGTTTTGATGGGTATTTTAGTAATTTAATCTTACACTTTTGACTTCATATATTGCACGATCATACATAGTTTTCTTTTATCAAGTTTATGTAGAAAAAATAAAAAATTTATAACACCAAAATTTAAAACAAAAATATATTTACATACAAAAATTTGTAAACCAATTTTATAAGGAAAAAGTATATGAAGAAAATAAAACATAAAAACAAAGTCAAATTAAAACATTAAGTACATTTTTTTTCGTTTTACGGCGACAGAGTCCTTGCGAAACTGTCTTGTCAATTAGGAAAAGAAGTTTTTTTTAGTTAGAATGGAGTATTGCATTACTTAATTAAAAAGATAATTTGTAACAGAGTAACTAGTATTTACATCAATATTCATTTGCATCGAAGTAAAGAGGGGGGGGGGGGGGGGGGGGGGGGGGGGGGTTCTTCAAAAAACAGAATTGATTGTGGCGATGCTCCCTTATTTGATTTGCCAAATTTAGACAACGCATCAGCCACTCCATTGCCTTCTCTAGGTGTGTGGATAAGTTGTTGCATGTTCAAATCTTGGATCATCGACCTGCATGAGAAAATAAGTTGTGAGTATTTTGGACTGTCAACTTCGAGGATTTGGAACTATACATGTGAGTACATTTCAATTACTAGAGGACGTCTGTTTTTTCTAAGAGCAATGTTTAACCCAAGTTTGAGTGCCAGTAGCTCCGCTTGTAAGGCATTTGCGCATGAAAGGTGTTTTGCATATCCATAGATCCATTGTCCTGAGCCGTCTCAGAAGACTCCTCCTGCTCTTCCATGATGGTTTGTTGGGTCATATGATCTATCTATATTGAGTTTGTAATGTACTAGGGGTGGTTTATGCCATGAGGTGGGTTCCTTGATCTTATTTTCTTTAGTTAAATTAATATTGGTTAGGTAGGTTATTTGTGTAGCCATCGAGATAATATTAGTAGGGTTTATTGGTTGATTTTGTTTGTTGTAGTTATTGTTGTTGCGAGTTAACCAAATTTGCCATAGTAGGATTGGAGTTAGTATGGAGAAGGGTATTAAGACTTTGGCAGTTATTTTTATTAGTGTATGTGATTTGCATAATTTGCATACCAGTTAGTTAGGTTAGTTGAGGGTGTTATTATTCTTAGTTGTTGCCATAGTGAGGAAGCAGGTTGGCATTCAAGGAATATGTGGGGGGATGTCTTCCTTTGAATTTGGGCAGATAGGGCAGTAAGGGTTATTTATGATTTTTTTGTGGTGCAGGAATATTTTTGTGGGTAATTTTACTTGAGTGAGTAGCCATAGGAAGCATTTTATTTTTGGTAAGGTTGTTAGTTTTCAAATCCAATTGTGGGAGAATTTGGAGATGCAATTACTTTGATGTAGGATGTGAAGATATGTAGAAGATGAGGTGAAGTTGCCATCGTGTGTAAGGTGCCAGTAGGGGGTATCCCTTCCTTGGTGGTATGGGCCAATGGGGGTATTATTTATAAGGGATATAATATTTGATGGTAAAATAAATGAGAGGTTGGAAATATTCCAAGTTGAGTTGAATATGAGGGTAACTACAGATTTATTTATTTCATGCTTAGGTATGGGGCCATGGATGAGGTGGCAAAGTGAAATATTATTGGCAATCCAACGATCGTTCCAAAGATGTATGTTTTTTCCATTAATCACATTCTAGCTTGTGCATGTGTGGCCATAGTTAATAGTATATATTATACTTTTCCATATGTAGGATGGTCTTGAGTGAAACTTAGTAGGGTATAGGAAGCTATTAGTATTATTATGTTGCAGATCATATTTAGCTGCTAGGATTCTAGTCCATATGGAGTTATTTGAGTTTGTGTTACGCCAGAGGAGGTCTGTGAGGATAGATTTGTTTTTAATGACTAGTTTTTGGATGCCTAGTCCTCCTTCTGATTTAGGAGATATACATTTACCCCAGTTTACTAGGTGATTTTTTTTTTTTTGATCAGTTGTGCCCCAGAGAAAATTTCGTTGTAGCCGATCAATTTTAGTGATGACTTTGGGAGGTAGTAGATTAATTTGCATTACATGGACATGAATTGTATTTAAGACAGATTTAATAAGAGTGACTCTTCCTGCTAGGGTGAGGAATTTTGCTCTCCAACCTGAGAGTTTAGTGGTGATTTGATCAATAATGTATTGGTAGTAAACAATTTTGTATTGGTTGGTAGTTATTGGAAAACCTAGGTATTTATCAAAGTTGGTGCAATGGAGATGTTTAGAGACATGGCAATGGATTGGCTAAGGATTGGGTTGATATTGTTAGAGAAGAATAATTTTGATTTTCATTGATCATATTTTAAACTTAGTTGATTGAATATGTCTATTATGGTAGAGGTGTTATTAGTAGTTGCTTGTGCTAGTAAGATGAGATCATCAACATACATTAGGTGAGAGAGTAGATGAGCATTTCTATGCAGTCTTATTAGATTGCATCTACAAATACGGCAAAGGGACAAATATACCCTTGTACTTTCGAAAATGGTCTAAGGATACCCCTCGTTATACTGGGTTATCTATACCCCTGCCATCATACTTTGGAACAAAAAATACCCTTATTTTGGATGGAGTGGAAGCACCAGATTAAAACGAACCATTTTTTAACCCGATCCGCTTAAAACAAACCCACAACCCGACCCAAGTAAAACCCCACTTAAAATACATGACCCAACGAAATAGAATACCCTATTTTACCTCACCCCTCCGTTGAAACAAAAAGAAGTCGATTGTTTGGGAGTCGGCAAACTCTTAATCTTACGATGAGGCCATCGCATGATATTAAGTTCCCTACATCTTTTCTTCAACATTGTTTATCCAACTCTCAACTCCTTAGCTGCTTTGTTTATTGATACATGAAAATACCTCTGAATTTCATCCAATTCTAATGTATCACCCTTCTTATGCCTTCCACTATTATTTTTCTTCCTAATTAACTCCTTATTATTAATACCATTGATAATTTTTAAAATCCTCAAATTGGAACCGTAAATCATAAATGCTACACATTTATCTATGATTTGAAGGCATGAAATTACATTGGCTTTTGCTTAGGCAGAAGAATGCCAACTGCCCGTTTCTTTACCGTCGCCTTCCCACTAGTCGACATGCTGACTTCACACTTGACGTCAGTTTCAATACTGATTTTATTGATGTACTTTTTCATGTGCCTTCTTCCAAAAAGCTCGTGTTCTTCGTCATTAGAAGAATTCGTTGCGTTTGTGTCTGTAACAGATATCATCAAAAATGTTCCCAAGTCTTGAAACGAATCATCAAAATTTCCAAAATCATCGTTAAATAGGAAGTCGTTCACAAAATTCGATGATGATATGTCATTGTACGACGAGCCAAAATTATTGGCAAACCCTGTCATTGTATCCTTAAATAATGTGTGTTCCGATGCTTCTTTCTATTTTTCAACTGAGTGAGTGAGGTAAAATAGGGTATTCTATTTCACTGGGTCGTGTATTTTAAGTGTTTTACTTGGGTCGGGTTGTGGGTATATTCTAAGCGGATCGGATTAAAAAAATAGATTGTCTTAGTCTGGTGCTGCCACGTGGAACTCCATCCAAAATAAGGGTATTTTTATTTTAAAGTATGACGGTAGGGGTATAGATAACTCAATAGTATAACGAGGGGTATCCTTAGACCATTTTCGAAAGTACAGGGATATATCTGGCCCTTTGCCGTTACAAATTCTGGATAGGGACTCCATGTAAATCATGAATAAGTATGGTGATAGAGGGTCATCTTGCCTTATACCTTTAGAAGTTTGGGAAAAGGGGGTTGGTGTGCCATTGATCAATACTGATACGGAGGAAGTTGTGGCACATGACATTATGAAGTTGATCAGAGGTAAGGGAAAACTTAAGGGGTGTAAGGAGAATTTAATGAAAGGCCATTCTAGTCTATCAAACGCTTTTTCTAGATCAATTTTTATCATCATATTACCTATTTTCACCAGTTGATTTTTTAAGGAGTGAATGATTTCCTGAACTAGGATGGCATTATCGACTGCTCTACGGCCCTTTAAGAAACTACTTTGAGTTGGATTGATTAGATTGGGAACGAAAGGTCTAATTCTATTAACAATGATTATTATAATAATTTTGTATACTGTGTTACAAAGGTCAATTGGTCTATATTGGGTGATTGATTCCGGATAGGTGATTTTTGGTATAAATATAATGTTAGTTTTGTTAATTTCTGGAGGAATAGTAGAATTAATGAAAGCTTGTTGACAAGCGTTGTTAACAACTTGTTTGGTTTCCGTCTAAAATTTTTGGAAGAAAATGGGGTGTAATCCTCAAGTCCAGGTGCTTTTAGTGGTTTAAATGAGTACACTGCCTTAGTAATTTCTGCTGTAGTTAATGGGCGACTAAGGATTTTTTTGTCATGCTCAGTTAATGATTTAGAGAAGGTAGGAATGTATTTCTTTTGGCATTGGGTTAGTTCAGTTGTAAAAAGCTTTTTGTAATAGTTAAGGATTGTATCATGTATGACCATGGTGTCATAGCTCCAATTTTCTACTGAATCATGCAAGCTTAGGATCCTATTACTTCTTTTTCTTATTATTGTGAAAAAGTGAAAGAAGGTAGTATTTGCATCCCCCTCATTTAGCCATTGGACACGGAATTTTAACTTCCAAAATTCCTCCTCACTCCTTAATAAACTGTTAAAGTCAGCGATTAGTTTATTTTTTAGATTGTAATGAAATTTCATTTTAGTGTGTGGGTCCATATTTTGTAGCCCTTTGAGACGGGCAATTAAGATCTTCTTTTTTTGTAAACAAATATTCCCAAACGTGTTGACATTTCAATGGTTGGCTAAGTCAGCGAATCTTTTTAATCTGTTGGAGTAGTCCTGAACAGTTAGCCATGTGTGGGTAACAATATCATGAAATTGATGGTGTTGAAGAGACATTGTTTCTAGTTTGAAATTTGACCTAGGTTTTGGGAAAGATTTTGTTAAATTTAAAATTAGCGGGCAATGATCCTAGTGTGTGCGGGGTAGGTGTTTAATGGTTGAATCTTGAAAAAGCTCAAGCCATTTGTTGTTAGCGTAAAATTTGTCGAGTATTTCCATTATAATTGATTTGGGATTATTGTTAGTGTGATTGAATTTAGATTTATTAGTCCATTTAAATCTAGGGCCTGAAAAACCTAAGTCTATCATTTTAATGTTGTTAAGGCATTTATTAAAAGCCGAGGTCCTCTTAAGATTTATAAGGGCTCCTCCCAGTTTATCATTGGACGTAGAGACTTCATTGAAGTAATGCTTACAAAACACAAATAATATTTAGTTATTTTATGGTAGATAATACTGCTAATATTATCTATTATTGTATTTAGATGTACTTTTTAATCAATTTTATTACAGACTTCTGGTTATACGTAAGTCCTCCAACCTTCTATTCTTATTTATTTATTTTTCATAATTAATTATTAATAATTGCTAGAAATTTCTCAAGATAAAATAAACGAAATGTGAGGGAAAAAAAAATGAGAAAAAAGAGATAGATTTACTGGTCTACATAAAAATATAATGTATATTAAGGTAAATTAACGAATAATTTAAAATAAGAGGAATTAAAAAGTACTAATTAATCCTCCATTTGCACTGAGCCTGTTGGCATGCAATTCTGCATATTTTGATTGATGCAGCGGCATAATATATTGATGCCTTCATCAACTGGGAGTTCTTAGATCTTAATTATGGGATCACTTGCGAATGCCTTTTTGAGAAAAAACATATCGAACGTAGAGAAACAGGACTTATTTACTACAACATTTAGTGGCGACTTGATGTGTTGCAACAAATATTATACTTTTTGGAGCGACTTTATAAGTTGCTGCTGAAAATAAACTTTTAACAGCGACTTATTTATGGCGCCTCTAATATGCGCTACTAATTACTGAATTTTTCTTTCCCGGTAAGACCAAAATTTTGGCTCCAAAGATCTAGCAGCGACCAATTAATAGTCGCGGCAGAAGAATATTTAGGAGCGACTTAGTCGCCACTAAATAGAATAATTAAAATGTTTTAATCAAAAGACCTCAGACCTATCAAATGTCTCTTTGCTCGATTTCTTTTCTGCAGTACCACTTGTTTGCTCCCTTCCTTCTATAATTAAAATGTTTTAATCAAAAGACCTCAGACCTATCAAATGTCTCTTTGCTCGATTTCTTTTCTGCAGTACCACTTGTTTGCTCCCTTCCTTCTCTGTAAAATTCTCAATGTTCTCTCCGGTCGGAAACCTCAAATCTCTCAAATCTATCTACTCAAATCACAAAATGTGAACCATATGGTGGGGATCCAAAAGCCCTAATTACCAATTGTGACTCTATCCTTTTTTTTTTTGGTAAATGTATTCTCTAATTTTACCTCAAGTTTTTTTTGGTGTTGTTATTGTGATTGGATGCTCGATATTATACTGGTATCTTGAGTTCAGTAATTGTGCAAAAAAAGCTTCTTTTAGGTTGAATTTACCTGGGTTTTTAGTTTTGAAGATGGATTCTGTTCCTTTTATAATATTGAGTTTTAAGAAAATTTTTGATGTATTTAATTTGTAGAACATGATCATTTTTTCTTTATTTAATCTCTACTTTATACACTTATGAGCATTGTTCACTTTAGCCAAACATTCTACTCTGTCTTTTCTTGTATATTTAGAAAAAGATCATACTTATAAATAATTCAGGAAGGAGAGCATGTGAGTCAGGTCTTGTACTCAGCTTAAATAATTTATATTCTTTATGAAATAAAGTCTTTTCAAACAACTATCAGAGCCTTGCATTTTTTTTTCTTCTGAAAATTCGACATCCCTAATGATGAAACCGTCTTTATGTTGTTTCCCTAGTATGTGGCTGCCTTATTTTGGAGCTAGGATTTGCACTAAAGTCCGATGTGCAGGGATTTGTATACTATTAGATATGACTTATGTCATACTACTTGTGATGCTGTTAGATATTGATTCTCTTATAGTATGTTATTGAGATATATCTATGTGTGTTCTTTATTCAACTTTTCCAGTCTTACAAGTAGCAAGAACTTGTCCTACTTTTTATTTGATAGCATTTCCCAAATATAGTTTGAGTGTGCCGTTGATTGTGGTGGTGAAATGTTTGTATAATTTTTTATCTTTTATTGGTTTCAAATGTATTATTTGTTATAAAGAAGTTCATTTTTGTATAATATAATGATAGCTTATATGACAAATTATACATAGAGGTTTCGCTAATTAATTATGATTGAAGTATGGTTAGCCATGTGAGGTTGCTGCAATGGAGTTCTTATCTTTCAAGCCTTTTGACTTTTCCTGGTCATCTTCAGAAGCAAACAAAGCTAGTCCTAGACAAGACAAGAACTGTTAGCATGTATGATATTTCTTAGTAGGAATTACATCATCCTTTATTACCTGGTTTTTGCGTGTACTATAAATTAAATATTATACTTTGTGGTAGAAAATATTATTTTATAAAAGTTGCACTTAGTAAATCATACTCAGATTGCAAGAAGAAAGTGAACAAATGGATGAGGAGTTACAAAGGAATATAGAACATAGTTGCAAAGGAAGTTGGAAAAAGAGTTGCAAAAGAAATTGGAGGATGAGCATGAACACGTGAATGCAGAAGTAGATAAGAGGATCCAAGAACAATTGGCTACTATCATAGCCAAAATGCAACAGGTACTGTTAATATTTTGTACTCTTCTTGACAATCTTCCTTCTTATATCCTTTTCATCTTCTCCTTCTTTAATTTTTTGTTTTCTTGAGAATAAGCTATTGGCTTGTTAAATGTTCATGTCAATTCTGGATTTGTCAACAAGGCCTATGAAACTGTATTCTAGTTTTATATCCTGGGGCAATTTCTGGATTTTGCTTCATGAATTGTCTCGTCTATTTGTTTAAAATATACGTAATGCTAACATGAGATGACAAGCTACTGGAATTATATGTAGTTATTCTCTCTGATTTTGAGGCATCTCTTATATGTAGCTTATCTTTAATTTTGAGGCATCTCATATAAAGGAATCTCTTATATGTAGCTTCTCTACTGGAATGGTAGTATAACTCTGTATGAAAGGTTTGGATCCCAATGACATTGTGTATATAAAGAAATCTTGGTAACATCCTCCATGTCAATCAACACAAAATTCGTAAGACTTTACGCCGCTTACTATAATAAATAATTACTACTATACAAATACATCTAAAAATGACTAGATGAATTGTCTGTTGCTCAATCCTCAGCTCATATCCTATGTTTCTTCTTTGAAATAATTTAAAAGTGATAAAATTGTATACAACTGTTATGCACTTATTTATAATATAACTTTCTGTAAAATCCAGCATTTTGCTCGAGCTACTACGACTGCTGCTTCCAACAGGTAACGTGTGCCCTTCTTCACTCTTAAAATTAACTTGATTTTTCATAGCTTAGCTTCTAATTCTAATGTAGGGTTTATTTTATTGAACTAATTAATTGTTTGAATCACTCCAAAAGAATTGAGAGGAAGTGATTTGCTAGGATTCTTGAATTTTTTGTATTTTAGCTTTCCAGAATCTTCAATTAATTGTCTTATTTGGGGGTTGATTTACGATAGATTTTGTTGCTGCATCAATATTGATGGCAATATTATATGTGTTATAAATCTTTACTAGAGTTGTGATTGCGCTTGAATAAGATTTTCGATATATTTTTTTTATTAGTATTTTGATGATGATGTATTCACGCCAGCTAGTACGTACCTTGAATTTCATTAGGTACTTGCTATCTCCCATCAACACATGTATCGGGTAACTCTGTTCACCAAGGCTTAGGCATATGGAAAAAAATGTACCCAGTTTTTTTTGGTTTCGCTAAGATTTGAACCTAAGACCTTATGGTTCTCGTCGCACTTCATTGGCCACTAAAATCAGATTCACGATTTATGAAGTGACTGCCAAATGAATATGTGAAGGTGACAATCTCTTTTGGTTCTGGTTTTATGGTTTGTCGAAAGAGAAGTAGTTTAGTTAGTGTAAAAACTTGATTGGGAAGTAGTTTTGGTTTGTTTTAATGAATGAAAATTAATTGGATTAATCATGTTGTTACAAGGAGTTATTTTATACATTTATTGATATTTAAGGCTAGTGGTGAAAAAAGTTGGTTTATCGATGATTTCACGGAAATTTCATATTGTCTTCTACCTACGTGCGTGCAATAATTCCACTGGTCTTTGCTTGTGAGTTACCACTGTCGTTCTACGGTTATTTCTTCAGAGATTTATAGAAGTGCGTTATCCTTAACATTGGTAACCTGGTGTACATTTCAACCTAGAGACGTGAGTTCTGATTTTCTACTTATTATATCGCTGAACTTACATTTCTTTGCTCAGGCAACTGCTCATGACCAAGAGACCTCTCTACTACATGAAATTTTGTAGTATTTAAAAATTTAAAATCTATTGGTATGAAATCTCCTCTTACAACCAAAATGTGTCCGTCAAAATAGATCGTAAGTGATATTGAATCATCTGTCTGAATTATTAACATACATATCATATCCATTTGACATGGAAGTATCAAGCCAGGTGATGAGTAAATGCACTAGAAAATCAAAGGTGAAGCTAGTTCTAAAGGTATTCTGATGATAAGACGATAGAGGCTTGGTTGCTGCTAATTCTTAACATCTACATTCTCCTGTTTCACTCCAATTCTTATATTTCATGGATGCATTTCATTTTTTGGTAGTGAGGGGTGGGTTGGTTTGGTTTTATTGATATAAACTTATTTATGTTTGATCAATTTCAATTTTGTGGGAAGACAATAGCATTTATATCTAGAACTCAGCCTATGGCACATGGAACATGTCAACTCAAGATAAACCAATAAGAGTTCAAATTATTATGTACACAGTTTGTAACAACAGAAAAAATGGTGTTGGATGACTAAATGCTGCTGCCACTTTAAGAATGCAAAACTATTTATGATATTATTTATGTGGAAATGCAAAAGTGTCTTTTAACTTATAACTGCAGCGTCCATGTAACTAAATTGTTCATCTTGTTGGAATTTTTGTTCTTTGTTGGATTTTGATCTTATATTTTTTCCTCTTGATAACAGGGACAAGGTTCATGAACAATCACAAATGGCGATGATTAAGGAGTTTGAAGACATTTAATGTTTAGTTTTTTCTTTTTTTTGGTCAAAAGGCGTCGACCAAGGAGTAGTTCAAAGTGTGAAGACACTTAATGTATTGTTTTTCCTTTTTTCATGTGTAAATGCATACAATGACAATAAACAAGAATGTATTGGGCAGTGTTATCTAATTGACTATATAGTAATGAAAGTATTCATAATATTTGTGTTGAGAAATATTTTTGGTGTTTGTTGAATTGGATGCTTTTAGTAGTATTTGTAGGCAATTGATAGAAATATACATAAATAAATCTATAGCATTGGTTAGTTATTGAAAAATGGCTTTAGTGGCGACTATACCTTGTTGCTAGACAAAATTAGTATTTGTGGCGACGAGAAGCGCCACTAAAAGGCCTTGGCTACCAGCGGCGATCGGAGACGCTGCAATAGATACTATTTGGCGACTGCACTCGCTACTAAAGTCTTTCTTAAGTGGCGACCTTCCCAGAAACACAGATTGAGGAGTCGTTTTAATAGCGATATTGTTTACTTTTAGGGGCGAGCATAGTCGCCGCAAATATGATTTTCAGTGGCGACTCCTTTTTTCGCTACAGATAACATTTCGTAATGGATTTAGTGGAGCGATCCCGAAGTCGCCTTTAAAGACAATTAGTGGCGATTTTATAGTCTTTAGTAGCGACTTTAGTCGCCACAAAAGGAAATATTTCTTGTAGTGATTGTTGAAAGACCAACCTCATATCTAATTTCTTGTTAATATCCATGGCAAGGATATGAAGCAAATTCGTAGATGTTTCTACATATAATATACTGTCTTTTCATTTTTCCATTATCACCATACATAATACACAATAAATTTGTTGATGTTTAAGATAATTTAGTTATGAAAGAAGTGGAAGAAACGTTACAAGCTCAGAATAATGTTATTCACAATTGATTTATAAACTAATATTAGCACTCCCTTTATGTCCATAGCTGAAATCTCCTCATAACCTGAAACCTCATCTCTTTTTCTTATTTCACTTTTCTCATTTTTTAAATTTATTAATAAATAAAAAAGAAAGAGGGAAAGAGTCCAATAATGGAGGAAAAATATAGATAGGATTCTTANATATATATATATATATATATATATATATATATATATATATATATATATATATATATATATATATATATATATATATATATATATATATATTATAGACTAGATATAAATTAATGATAATTGCTTTTTAATTTGCCTTTTGATTTAAATTAACCAAACTTGGCGTGAAAATTCATGTTACTTAAATGAGTGCAATAACCACGATAGTAATGAAGAGAGACGTATGTAGATTTGTCCAAAAACATTATTGGTATAGTAATTGCTTAAAGGGTATAAAGGTCATCTAGTTTTTGAAGGTTATTTCAGTAAAATAACTTCACCTAAAAATCTTCAATTTTTATGTAATTTTATCTGTTTATAAATATTTATTGTAATTCTATTATTTTATAAAATATTAAAAATTAAATAACTATGGGGCTTACGCCTCGCCGAGGCATATGTAAAACGCCTCGCCTTACGCCCACGCCTTTTAAAACACTGACTAAAATCAACCAGTGGAATAACTGAATACAAAATGACAACAATATCAACTTACACATGGCAATTATGATTAATGCAATTATAAATGACTAAAGTTATCGAATTGCTAGCAATTACGCCCCAAATTGGCTAACAATCGCCAAGACTTAGCAAAATGTCAGAAAATGATAAAATATAGAATAGGGTTCATAGTTTGAGAGAAGCTTCGAGAAAGAAGCAGATATTTCTGTATTGACTCAAATATTATCTCAAATATTATCTGTGTTGAAAATTAGAGAAAGTTCCCTTATAAATAGTGGGCCTGACCCGGTGACCCAATTAATGTAAAACAAACAATATAAACATAGGCCTAATTCTAAATTGCAAGAATAACTAAAATAATGTTTCAGCCTTTATCTAATACTCTAACAGCACTCCTCAAATTGGAGAGGGAAAAAACCCCCAACTTGCGAAGATGAAAATGATGAGCAGGTCAAGGAAGGGCCTTGGTAAGAATATCAGCAACTTTAGCATCACCAATCTTGCCTCTGATGAAATGCAGTCCAGCTCGATATGCTTAGTTCGCTCATGAACAATTGGGTTGCAGGCAATGTGCAGAGCTGCCTAGTTGTCACAATATAAAGGAATGGGAGAAGAAGAAGAAAGACCAAAATCAGACAACAACCGTGAGAGTCAAGTAACCTCAGCTGCAGCTTTACTCATGGCCCTGTACTCAGCTTCAACAGAAGAAAGAGAGACCACATGCTGCTTCTTGGATTTCCAGCTCACCAAACAATCACAAAAAAAAACACAAAAATCAGTTTCGGATCTTCTACTATCAGCGCAGGAAACCCAATCACTATCACAATATACCCTTAAAGAAAGACCAGGAGAATTACTGAAAAAAATTCCAAAATTAGAAGTGCCTTTCAAATACTGCAACAAATGTAAAGCAACTTACATTTTGGGAACACAAGGAGTTTGCAAGAACTGGCTGAGATATTGAATTGCAAAACTGATATCAGGCCTAGTGTGGGTTAAGAAATTCAACTTTACCATCAAGCACCTATACTCTACAGGCTTGGGCAAAGGATCATCAACAAAATCCTTTAATTTCTCATTAAGAGCAAGAGGACAAACAACAGTAGAAGAAGAAGCAAATGAATCCAATAAGTCATGAATAAACTTCTTTTGATGAAGAAGAACTCCAGAATCACAATAGAGAACCTCAAATCCAAAAAATAATTAATAGAACCAAGGTCCTTAATCCTGAATTGTTCATGTAGAAAACCCTTTAAGGAAGAAATCTCAAACAAGTCAGTCCCAGTAAGGATGATATCATCCACATACACAGCTAAAATCACCAAGGAAGCCCCAGAACCCCTAGTAAATAGAGAGTAGTCATTTAAAGAATGAGAGTTTTCTCTAGAATAAAGAGATTGAGACAATTTTACATACCATTGTTTGGAAGTCTGTCTCAAACCATAGAGGGATTTGAGAAGCTTTCAAACCAAAGGAGGAGAAGAAGAAGGAGGAGGAGGAACAAATAACCCAGGAGACACCTTCATATAAACCTCCTCATCAAGATCCCCATGTAAAAAAGCATTATTAACATCAAGTAGTAATAGAGGCCAGTGTTGTTTGACAACCACAACAATCAAAGATTTCACAGTAGACATTTTAACAACAGGAGAAAAAGTTTCATGAAAATCAACCCCTTCAACCTGAGTATCACCTCTAACTACCAACCTAGCCTTATACCTCTCCAGACTCCCATCAACTCTATATTTTACTTTGTAACCCATTTACAGCCTATAGGCTTCTTACCAGAGGGTAATTCAATAATATCCCAAGTCTTATTAGCCTCAAACTCCTTTCTCATAGCCTCCTGTCACTCAGGGACAACAACAACCTGAGAGTAAGTGTAAGACTCAGGGATGTGGAGTTGTGAAGTGGTTGCATTAAAGGAAACAAACTCAGAACTAGAAGGAGAAGGGACAGGAACAGAAGGAGAAATGGTAGGACATACATAATCTTGAAGATAAACAGCAACATTATGAGGCCTACCAGATCTTCTAATTGGAGGAGGAAATGACGGAAGAACATGAGGGGAAGAGGATCTAGAGGAAGGATAGAAAGTGAAATTAGGAGAACCTGGGGAAGGAGAAGGAGGAGTATAGATGGTAGAGGATTGGGGAGAAGAAACGGGAACATGAGGAGAGAAGGGAGAGTGTGAATCATCAAAGAAACAACCAGGAATGGGAGAAAAAGGCAAGCTAGGGGATGCGGGAATAGAAGATTTGGAGAAAGGAAAAATATGCTCATGGAAATTTACATCTCTGGAGACAAAACCGGATTTAGTGTTTTATAACCTTTTTTGGCTAAAGGATAGCCAATGAACACACATGGGACAGACCTAGGATGAAACTTATCTCTATGGGGTTTAGGCACAGTTAAGTAGCAAAGACAACCAAATGATCTAAGGTGAGAACATACAGGAGCGTTAGGTGAAGGGAATCTATTGATCAGATAAGTAGCAGTAAGAAGAAAATCACCCCAGAATTTAATAGGAAGGTGAGATTGAAACAAAAGAGCCCTGACAGTCTCTAACAAATGCCTATATTTTCTTTCAACTACACCATTTTGTTAAAAGGTAATGAGGACAAAAGATTTGATGAATGATCCCTTTTTCATAAAAGAAAAGAGAACAATAGGGAGAGGATCCTAGCTCTAAAGCATTATCACTTCTCAAAATCTGGACTTTAGTTTGAAACTGTGTTTCAACCATAAGGATGGAAGCTTTTAACAAATAAAAAACATTGTTCTTTGACCCCATCAGATGTGTCCAGGTAGCCCTAGTATAGTCATCTACTATAGTAATAAAGTATTTAGAACCAGAGTGAGTAGGAGTGGAGTAATAACCCCAAGTATCTGTATGTATAAGCTGAAAAGAGTGAGTGGACTGAATAGAACTATCAAGAAAAGAGAGTCTAGTTTGTCTTGCTAGGGGGCAAATGGGACATGTGAAATACTTCTTGGAAGACAATCCACTATCAAGACCAGCAATAAGTTTCATTTTGTGTAAGAACCCGTAAAATTCTTAACCAAAAACTCGGGATTTCGTAGTGCCAAATTAAATTCATGCGTTACTATAATAGAAACTAGCGAGCCGCGGTTCAGACTTTATTTTGGATTGAACAGCACCCTGCGGACTGAGTAGAAAATGTTTCTCAGATTTACGCATTTCTGCGGCCCATTATGCATCCGCATAACCACTCTGTGGACTGCATAATGGCCGCAGAGTGGAGCGGAAAATCTGGCCAAATTGAGGCTAGTTTTGCGGTCGATTATGGGATTGCATAATCAATATGAGGACCGCACATTGACCGCATAACCTCTCTTGGGTGTCCGCGAAAGGGTGTTCTACGATGCATTATGCTACCGCAGAACAGATATCGGACCACATAGTTGTTGGCGCGAACACAGTGGTCTCTGACCAGGACCAGGAACCAATTCGAATTTGGATCTTGACATGTCGGTGGTTTTTAACCGTAGGAATTTTGCCAGGAAGTTGGTGGGCTTATTATGAATTAGGTCGGGGTGGCTGGTGGTTTCGGGATCCCGTAGAAAATGCTTCTTTTATGCCTCGGGTATTAGCCACAACTCGTATTCATTCAGTAATTCTACCCCTTCTTCATTCTTGGACCTCGTTTCTTAATATTGTTACTTTTCCATGCTGTGTCTCAGGAACCTTTTCAATATGGTCCGGATTGCTAGCTCCCATTCATAGTTTTGCTACAGATGATACACGAGGAATCTTTTTATGGCGGTTCTTCCTTTTAATGACCGGCATATCTATGATTCTTTTCTCCCAAATGAAACAGCAGGCATCGGTCTGTAGAACCTATAAAAAGGAGATGGTTGTGGCGCGAAGTACTCTTGTGCACCTACGTCATTCGGCTCGCGCGCAAGCCTGCCCCCTTATGTTATGGAAAAATTGAGCTTATTGCTGGGTTGGTTATTCAGAGCCAGCAATTGGCTGTCGGATTTCGTCCCGCAACTAGAACAAGATCGCTTCAGGGTCACTGTGGTGTGGCTGAATATAGAGCAGTCCGCCCTTACAGCCTTTGATCAGTAAATTATTTATAACTTCGGAAGATGGTCAAGGTAGCTTGCTTCCAAGCCACTGCACTAGAAGCGCATGTAGTCGTAGTAGTCGGCCCAGAATGCCTCTCTTCTTTACTAAAATACTATTTCGGATGAATGGGGAATTATGTAGCTTTTTGATCTGCAGAACAAGGCTTAGGAGCTCTCTCTTTTATGGCAGATATCTCTCCATACCAAGAAACCGAATCACAATGGATCGAAGCCCTCCCTTTCCTTCCAATTAGTGGGATTCTATCTCTTACTTGGGAAATTATGGTCAAGCCCTCCCTTTATTCCTCGGAATCGAGCGGGCAGCAAGAATTAGAATCAACCTATTACGCTCTCAACTGGATCAATCGCTTTGTCCTGATTTGTTGAACAGGTGCCCTGTGGAACATGTTTTATGGAATTTCACTCTTTATGTAATATTTCTTTTCTTACTGATTGAATTCAGGTAGAGAGAGGAATATTCGATCAAAACCCTTAGTCCGATAGGGGGATAGTATACATTCAATCCGGATAAGACACTGAGATGAAAGACGAATCAAGCAAGAAAGGCAGAAATGGGGCTGCTTTCTCAAGTGAGAGTTCTTTTTTGGGGTTAGTCTGACTGTCCTCATTCTAGTTGGTAGGCGTGCGAGTAAGAGGGTAGTCGGCGAAATTATATGAATTGAATGGGACTTCAGCTTCGACAATCGTATCCTCCCTCCAGCAAATAAGGTGGAGTGGGCAAGGCAGAGAAGACAGGAAAACACAATCTCAAACTTCAGCATTTCCATTACCTGCGGAAGTAAAGTGATTGGCAAAATGCCCTAATGAGCTAGAATTACGACTATTCTCCTAATTTTGGGTTCAATTTTGCTATATTGTTAGAATAGATTGAAGTTGCTAAAAATCGGGATCGTCTAAAATCTCTAATGAAAACTCAATTAAGGTATGTATGGCTAACTTTCTTCTTCGTAGAATCGAGCTCCTGATGTCCGATTATTTGGTGTAAATTCCTGATTGGGTCGTACTTGAGTTGAATGTCTTAATATGTTGAGTTGAAAGCTTCATATTTCATGATTGTTCTGAACGTTTTCCATGTCAACATGCTATTTAAGAATGTGATTATGATTCCTCGATCTCCCTCCCTTATGTGTGCTATGCCCTACGTGATGGTGTTTTTCGATATGAAGGAAAATGTTATTTGAACGAATAAGAAGGGAAAAAGACTTGAATTGTAAAATGTGTCCAAGTGCCAAGAACTATGTAATAGAAGATGGGAAGGAAATGTGAACTGTCTCAAAAATTGAAAGTGGGTATGTCCCAAGTGAGATGGCTTAGCCGATCGGGCCGAGATCGGACGACATGCTGTACACATGGTGGCATTTATACTGGGTCATTGATTATCATTGTAAATTTGGATATGTATCACTTGGGATGGCTTAGCCGGTCGGGCCGAGACCGGACTCCGTGTAAAACATGGATATGTATCACTTATGAGTTGTGGAACTTGGCACTAAGGATTATTAACCTAAAAAAATGGAAAGACTGAATTGAAAACTATGTGATCCTTACTTGGTGTTCTTTGTATTTCTGTGAAGCACTATTTGATTATTATGACTGCCTTCCCTTTATTTCATCGTTCATTCTACTAAGATTGGTGTTTGCCTTACATACTAGTACTATTCGACAATACTAATGTCCCTTTTGCCAGGAGCGCTACATCTTCGAATGTATGTAGGTGGTTCCATCACAGATAGCGCTGATCACCGATAGTGGTGCCCTCTCACTCTTTCTCCTCGCATCAGTCTTGGTGAGCCCTGTTTCTTCCCGGGGTTATGTGTAGTATATGTTGTTCTTCTTTTGTATAAGTTACCACATTTTAAGGTATAGCCGGGGCCTTGTTACCGGCATTGTCATGTTTGTCTTATGTATCTTTAGAGGATCCGTAGACGTTTATGTGGGTCATGTGTGGGTGTCGGGGTGGTCATCGGATCAAGTTGTATCTTGAAACTCTTTTCCACTACATTGTAAACCGTATGTACTTTTGGGAACTTATCTGTGGTATAATGTATATGAGGAAGAGTGAACTATTATTCATTTGTATATTTGTAAAATTGATCTCTTTTCTTAACAAATGGTGATGCATCCTCCTTTTAGATTATGAATGAGTCGGGTAGGAAAGGTTTAGTAGGATTGCTCGACTGGGTTCACTCGGTTGAGCGCCGGTCGCGCTCCCCAAGGTTGGGGCATGACATTTTGGAAAAAGGAATGTGCCCAAGTCTACAATGCCAAACAACATCAGAATTATTCAATTTATTTGAATCAACCATGGTATTTACAGATGAATTGTCAACAACAGCATTATTAGACATTATAGGTAAAGAAAAAGCAACAGAAGAACAAGAATTGACATTAACAAACTCAACAGGAGAAGTCACATGTTGGAACAACTTGTAAAGTCCATTGTCCAGTCTACCAAGCACCACTGGCTTCCTCACTGAAGGCCCCTGGAAAGTGCAAGCAGACTTGTTAAACTGTACAATATCATCATAACAATGAGACAAAAGCTTCTGGCAGATATGAGATTACGTTTGAAACTAGGGATGTAAAGAACATTGTGAATGATTAAGTCTGGGAATAAAGCTAAAGAACCAACATTGGTAACCTTTACTTTATCCCCATTTGGGAGAGACGCAAGATAAGGTACATGAAGAGTGATTATATCAAAAAGCAAAATCCTAATGAAAGTCATATGATCAGTAGCTGCAGAATCTATTATCCGAACAATGCCATTCACACTAGACAACATACAAGCTCCATAAGAAACATCCTCATAAGGCATGAGCTTACCATCAAAGTTAGCAGAAGCCAAGAGAGGTGGGGAATGTGGGGAAGCAGAGATTTGAGATTGTTGTAATAAGATCATCAGCTGGGAGTATTGATCCTTGGTAAGGACAGGTATCAAAGAGGACTCCTCATGCTCAACAGGACCATCAAAACCACCAGGCACAGAAGAATCACTAGAGGATTCAAGCTCAACATGTGCAGTAGTTCTGCGAGGATGAGGTCCTTTGTTGAACTTGAAATTGGTAGGATATCCATGCAACTTATAACATTTGTCTATAGAATGCCCAAGTTTCTTGCAATATTTGAAGATAAGAGAAGTTCTGGGAGCCTCAAAAGAAACCTTGGAGGGAAATAATGACTTAGAAGTTCCAACATTGAATGAAGTAGATTGTGCGGAGAATTGGGAGGCGGAAGACACCTGCCTCTGCTTCTCATCAGATAGTAAGATGTTGTACACACATTTCCAATTGATGGAAGTGATTTTATCATTAGAATGTTGTTACGAGTTTGCATGTAGGTATCATTCAGACTCATAAGGAGCTGATAAACCTTCTGCTTTTCATCCTCAGCAACTTTACCCCCACAAGTACAAACTCTGACCTTATAAGATGCTATCTTATCCCAAAGTTGTTTGATTTTGTTAAAGTAAGAATCTATGTCTAAAGACCCTTGAGAGATATGAGCTAATTCTTTCTTTAGCTCAAAGACTTTGGCCCCATCAGCCTTACCAAATCTCTCCTCTAACTCACATCAAATGTCTTTAGCATGTTCAGAATATTCTACACTACGAGATATTTCTTTTGACAGAGAATTAAACCAACCATGACACCACAAGATCATTACACCGTTGCCACTAGCGTGCTAGGAGAGATCTAGGAAGTGGCTTTGTAGAGGTACCACTGATAAAATCAAGCTTATTACGAATGGAGAGAGCAATTAATATGTTTCTCCTCCAGCTGGCATAATAGGTTTCATCAAACGGACTAGAAACCAAAGAGGTTCTCAACACATTTGATGGATGCACATATAGTGGATGACATGGATGTGTAAAATCATCCTCATGAAACACAGTACGAGATGCAGTAGGGGAAGAAGAAGGTGTAATTGCAGGATTATCATTCGTCATTGAGATAAAAATGTATTAAAACAAAAACAATCAACAAGCTTATGAAATATGAAGAAAGAAACTGGTTTACCCCCTCTTTTGCAACCGAAAAGAGAACAGCTTTGTGAATAAACTTCTAGCGGCTCAACGAAACACCGACGAGGAAACCCTAGCTCAGACGAATAGATTAGCCATGTACAGTCAAATCATCCATAGAGAAAATAAAATCCAGCAGAAACGAACAATAATGAGATGAAATCATCTAACGAAAATCCAACCAAAAACCCTAATCCAGTGTAAATGCAATCGAGACGAAAAACTCGATGAAAACTGAAGAGGTTAACTTCGATCGGAAGCTAATGATACGATCTACCAGAATCTACGCTCTGATACCATGTTAAGTATTGAGATTTACAGAGAAAATGATAAAATGTAGAATAGAGTTCATAGTTTGAGAGAAGCTTCGAGAAAGAAGCAGATATTTCTATATTGACTCAAATGTTATCTGTGTTGCAAAACTAGAGAAAGTTCCCTTATAAATAGTGGGCTTGACCCGGTGAGCCAACTAATGTAAAACAAACAATATAAACAAGGGCCTAATTTTAAATTGCAAGAATAACCCAAATAATATTTTAGCCTTTATCTAATACTCTAACAAAATGTGCAAAAGGCTTCGGTAAGTGATGCATGCCATGGGAGCCGAAAATGATCCATTTATGACCCCTTAAATTCTAAACCAGACACATGTTGAGGTGTGCATAAATTGGCTCGACACCATTTTTATCAACAAAAATAAAAGAAAGAAAAAAAAAAACAAGCAAGAAGAGGCAGATTTAGTTGAAATCAGGCTCCTAACGCTGTTAGAAAGGTGCGGACACAATCAGTTTTTGCTATAAAACCAGCTGAAAGGAGAAACAACGAGACCCCATAAAATCAGTTTCTGAAATACATTGGTAAAGGCTAATGGTCATTTTGCACGATGCTTAACAAAGAAGTGATTATCTGAAGTGAATTTCTCGTTGTCGAAAGGTGTTACCGCGCGAGATTAAAAGTTTGACAAGATAAAATTGATTAACGTACGCGACCTAGCTAGTTTTACTCAGGTTAAGCGCTACCACTATGTGAGAGTGAAAATGCTGTTACGTGGCAGGGTCTTGGTTTCATGAATATTAAATAATGTACTGTTATAGGATATTCCAATTTAGTAAACAAGTATCCTGATTTTCCAGTACATCCGTTAACGTTTTAGAAAATACGTGTCTCACTTTAGAACTCGCAAAGCTCAAACTTGGATAATTTAATTATTCTTTCTTCGGTCAATGATTATGATGCTAATATTTGCACCTAGGCAATGCTTAATTACTCAAATAGTTCAACGTATCTTTTATATTTTGTAGCTCGTGCTCTCACGTTCATAATTAAGTTCCCAAAACCTCACCAAACAGCTAGTTGAAATTGACATATTTCCAACATGCTAACCACTTGTACTACAGACTATTTAAATTTCACACTTGTGCTTCCGTTGTATCTCATAAGCCATGGCAAAATCAACTTCCCTCCAAATAATTTCATGGCTTCTAATATGTTCAGTTTCTACTATAGTACTAGCTAGTAAATCAAGTCATGAACATGAAACTAAAGCTGTAGATGATTATCTTCCAAGTTATAATTATCCTCAGCCTCACAAAAACCTCCTTAATGTCATCGATTCGTGCTGGAGATTGAACCACGATTGGTCATCCAATCGCAAGGCTTTAGCAGATTGTGCCATAGGCTTTGGAAGTAATGCTATAGGAGGTAAATATGGTGACATTTACGTGGTCACTGACCCTTCTGATGATCCTGCAAATCCTGAACCAGGCACTCTTAGGTATGGTGCAATTCAGTCGGAGCCACTTTGGATCATTTTCAAAAGGGATATGGTAGTTACACTTAAGAATGAGCTTATGGTCAATAGTCACAAGAGTATAGATGGAAGAGGTGCAAAAGTTGAGATTTCTAATGGTCCATGCATAACATTGGACTATGTTACAAATGTTATTATTCATGGGATTAGTATACATGATTGTAAGCCTGGTAAAAAAGGGATGGTTCGGAGTAGTCCTGAACATGTTGGTGAACGATTAGGCTCTGATGGGGATGCCATAAGTGTGTTTGGATCGTCGAATATTTGGATCGATCATTGTTATCTTGCTCGTGCAACGGATGGCCTACTCGATGTCATTCATGCTTCAACTGCAGTAACTATCTCCAACAATTACTTCACTGAGCATGACAAAGTAAGTGATCTCCAACTTTTCGAGTCAAATTATATGTAGTGAATTCTTTTTAAAAATATGTACATATATAATAAGTTGTCACCCCAACTGACTTGAAATTGAGGTATAGTTGATTCATTCGGTTGTACAATAATCCACGTTAAATGAAATAAAATCTTGGATCCACCTTTGACAGAAAGACGAGGTGATCTTTTTAGTTCTGACCTTAAATCAAATTTCCAGGTCATGTTGTTGGGGCACAATGATCAATATACTGCAGACAGAAGCATGAAAGTCACGGTAGTTTTCAACCATTTTGGCCGTGAACTAGTTCAAAGAATGCCAAGGTATATAATTAATTAAGATTATCCAATTAATCACAATAATTTGAAATGGTGAATGTAAGATGCTGTTGAACCTAGTATTCAACAATAATTAAGATTATTCAGTTATTGACAATAACTTGTGTTACAGGGTTAGATATGGTTATGCTCATGTGGCCAATAATTATTATGATCAATGGTTAATGTATGCCATTGGTGGGAGTGCAGATCCAACAATATTAAGTGAGGGAAATTATTTCATTGCTCCAGACAAAGCTTACAACAAAGAGGTATGCAAATATCAAGCTACTTAGCTTGTTCTTCAGTGTCAAGATAATCAGATATTTTCACTTTCTTCATTATTTTTCTATTTTTGAAGTTTTACTCAATTTGGAAACCACAAATTTAGCAACTGCAAACGAAAAACAACATGTATGCCCTCGCCATCGCTATAGATGATATTATAATAGTCATGATATATATTACAGGTCACTAAGAGGGAGAGTGAAGCAAAAGGATGGAAGAGTTGGAAATGGAGGTCTTCCAAGGATGTGTTTTTGAATGGAGCATATTTTAATCCATCTGGATATGGAAGTATTGCTCCAAAATACTCAAGAGGACAATCGTTTATTGTTGCTCAAGGATCGTTAACTCCCTCTTTAACTTCTGATGCTGGTCCTCTACAATGTGTTGTCAATGAACCTTGCTAATCATACCAAATTTCTTCTTACCTTTTCCTATCACCATTCCTGTATATCTTTGGCAGCATTTTTGATGCCTCAAAGTTAAATTTAAACTTCGCGATAATGTAGGAAGTTCAAGAAAGATTCATGCTTTTGGAGTTTAAGTTTCTTTGAGATATGGAGAAAGTTGTTTTTCTTATAGTAGTTTATAGTACACAGTTTGTTTTGTTGAGAATGACAATAGATTTTAGAAGGGTGTAATATAACAGACAAGGAGTAACTTTTGTATCACTTGTTGAGTTGTATATGCTTCAATCATCTTCATTGTCTCTGCTAGTGAGAGTACAGATTGCAACAAAAGTTGAAGCTCAAAACTAGACATCAGAGATAATCAAATAGATAAACTATACTTAGACTCGAATTCGATTCACAGCTGGAAAGGGAGCTGGAAAAAAAGTATGGCCTCACAATGTGCAGAGTTTCTCTAAGATATTCCTTACTCCACATACAATCAATGCCACACAAACTTGACCAAAAGTTGGTTCCTTAAACTTACAAACAGAACCAATTAAAGTGCAAGAATAGCTATATAAAAATTAAAAGAAAGAAGGGGAAAAAAGTTGAACACTGGTAAAGAAAAGTGGGAAGGTAAGGAAGAAATGCAGCAATTTTTTATTTTACATTCAAAAGATGCTCTCAGAAGAGTCTATTCTCATTGGTTTGAACACCATGAGTGACTGGTGCTTTGGCTCTCAGTTTCTTCAAGTACCATACACCAGCTCCTATTCCAAATGCCCCTGCAACTGAAACTGCAGTTGCTGTCCCTGCAATATATATTCAAATGGAAATCAAAAATAAATGTATGAAGTGGAAAGCTCTTAGCAATTATTTGCCTGCCAATTGGCTATTGACCAACCAATTCTAATACCTACCTGCAACAACTCCTCTTCTGTGAGAGCTCCTACTATCTGCAGATCATTAAAAATGAATTAACTTGAGCCATTTATACTTAATCAATATTTACCTTAGCATAATTAATAAGCATTCCTAATTTCCTTTAGTGCTGAGGCATTTTGAAAATCAAGCAATGATGACAAAAATAGGAAATAGACAGCATCTTTCAGAATAACGTTTCAGAACATGAGTTTATGTTCTATGCATTGACAGTTCTAGAAAATATTTACACAATAATAATTGCCGATAACTTTATTCAAATACTAAGATTTGATGAATAACTTACTCTAACATGTTAAATAATATTGAGTGTATATAACTTAAATCCTTCAGACATACCATTACAGTAGGTGGTACTGTTCCCTTTGTCACACAAGCACAAGAAATCCTGTGTTTCTGTATCAAAGCCACAAGTTCCCCCTCCCTTAGCAGTATCTTGACACTGCAGGCATCGCGTAGTTACTGGAATATCAAAATCAACTCTAATCCCATACTCAGGAGCCTGATCAAAAGCGGGCGTAGCACCAAGATTTCTCCAATAAACACTAGTATAGCTAGCACAATGCTTCAACATTAACCTCAAAGATTCAGTAGCTTTGGGATAGTAAGAACAACAAGAGCTACTCCTCAATGCAGAAGGACATTCAGGCATGTGCCTACAAAGATAACTCGAACTATCACACGTTGAATCACACTGATCAGGAAAACGCTCACAGAACATTGGTTTTGGCTCAACTATTACATCACTTTCACTACAGTTGAAGAACAAATAGTCATTTTCAGGGGATAAAGTGAAATGTGTGCTAGTATCTAGACTAAATGGCCTGGTTGGTCGAAAATTGTCACCGTCTAGGCAATTCCACATTAAGGGGTCAGTTACAAGAATATGTGGATCAGTATAGCTCAAATTTCTAACAGGATATCTACCAGAAGGAGTTCTAAGTTGAAGTTGACCACCTGTACAAACAAGAATGTGCCTATAGTATGGACTGCCACAGCCATCATCAATGCCAAAAGGGTACTGAATTGGGATATCACCACAAGAATTTCTGCAGATTCTTGATTGAGCTTCTGTGATGCTCAGAAATTGAAGTATTAGAAAAATTATTAAGATGGACAGAGTTGATGTCCTATTTTTGTCTAATGAAAAGGCCATTTGAGACTAAATTGCTTGAAGGTGTTGAGATTGATCTTCTGCACCAAATTTTGTATAGTTAAGGAAGACTGTAGCATTAGGAAAGTGTTTGTGCTGATTAAAGAGAATCTTACTGTTGGTTTTTGCTTTATATACCTTTCACTTTTTCTCTTTCTCTTTTCAGAAGCTTCATTGTTGTAAAAGGTGGAGCAGTGGAAATACTTTTGCTTTACCTTGTTTTTTTAAAAAAAAAATTAATTAAGAATAAGATAACTTTTAAGTTTTTAAAAGAAAAGAAACATGTTTTTAATAGGAACGAGTGGCAGTAGTAATATCTAATTCCATAATGAAGATTAGCTGCACATTACTTTTCTTATCTAATACCAAAGGATCAGTTTAGCAGTGAATCAGTATTTCTGAAGTTCAATATTTACAAATATTAATTCCGTTATAAAGTTCTGAGTTTCAAGTGAAATATTACTTGAACTTTAATTAATATTACTGAAATATTGCTTTGAATTTGTATTTCATCTAAAATACTGGTTTCCAGTCACAAATTTTTAATTGTAGCTAAAGAAAATTTCCAAGTAAAGTTCATGAGCAAACACACTTGATACTTCTATAAACTCCTTTTTTCAACTTCAACTTGAAAAAATATTATTCCAACTTCCGCACAAATATTGTCAAAACTCCTGCATAGTATTTTTTTACATTTGTGTTTACCCTTAAAATTGGATAACAATTAAACTTATAAGTGGTTTTAAGGATATGTGATTTCACCTAGCACAAATTGATAAATATGATGATTAATGCTAGAAATTAACAGTAAAGTAAAGCAAACCAATGTTAAATGCAAATTGGCCCTCAAGATAGATTGCCCTCGAACCGGCAGAGAATATAATTAAGAAATATGAACAGAAGAACAAGAGAATAAGAGAGAAAAGAGTACTCTATTACTTTATTATGCGAGAGTTAGATGATTACAAATGATTAGAACCCTTCTTTATATAGTAGATCAATTTTACTTAGAGTACAATTCTAATTACAAAAGGAAATCTCGTGATTATCTAAATAATCGTTCTTGATTTGATCCGTTCCGAGATTTCCGTCATGATCCTCGACCAGTCACGGATATCTCGGCTTTCCGTTAGTATGCTATCTTCGGTCTTGCTCGATGTCTATCTTGTTCGGTCTCGATCATTACTGGTCTCGATCTTGATTGGTACTTCGAATCCCGAGCTCGGTACCTCACCTTCATGTCTCGGTCTGATATAACATGAGGCTGATCCTCGGCCCATCATCATGGCCTCGGTTAATCAATAAAATCGGGTGAGCGCGGTTTTAACCTTATACAGATAGTCCCCTCGTTTTTTGGAGTGTAATGACAAGAAACGAATTGATTCTTCGATCTTTACCCCGATTTATCATGACGTCATCACCGTGACGTAAGCGACAAAGGTGACCGAAATGTCCCGTCAGTACAAATTCTCAGATTTTTAGTGTGTGTCAGTTAACGGTCGGCCACTAGGAGTTTTGAACCGTCACTGTAAAACCCATAAATAGGTCTCTTTTCCATTCTTTCAAACTTTACTTTCAATCTCTTTTGCTCGAATCTTCAAAGCTCTCTGCATCCTTCAAGTTTTTCATCTTCAAATCTTCAAGTTCCATTGTTGATCCCTTCTTAAAACGCCAAATATTATCATCCCCATTATTTTCCCTCAAAATCAAATGGCGAAAACTTCAAAGACTGTGCCACAAAAAGAAAGTGCCTCCTCATCTCGGTCGGCCGACGAGAAAACAACGGCGGAGCCACGCCCCGAGGAGCTTGTTCCCGGAGGATGCGTCATTAGTTCCGACTTCAAGGTCGAGAAAACCTCATCGGTCCCTGGTCGATGCGAACCGGTGTCGAGATACATATGCTCGATATTTGAGAACTTCCTCAAGCAAGTAAATAAAGACTATAACTGGGAGGATAAAGAGGTCATGATACCGGCCCCCGAATAAGACATCGCCACCCACGTGGAAGGGTTTTTAAGTGTTTACACTTACCCTTTCACGTTGGGTCCCCTCGATCCAGTCATTGTGGACTTCTACTGAACATACCAAGTAACCCTCGGACAAATCTACCCCTCTTTTTGGAGGATCGTAATATTGCTCCGATTTTTCTTGAGCAAAATTGACGGGCTCCCTTTCACCCTTAACCACCTTATAAAGTTATATAGCCCCTAAATCTACCGAGGTGGGTTGATAAAACTCGAACGTCAGGCCACCAAGAATTTCATCTCAAGTATAGACGAGGACAGAGAGCAGGGTTAGATGGGCTGATTTTTCCGAATGAGGACCTCGGACCTGATTCTGGCTGAGAGCATGTTGTTTCTCGAAAGATGGAACATGAAACATAAGTATGATTCCATTATCAGTTTCTTCATGTTAATTTCACTTCTTCATCTTCTCTTATTAATGTTCTTTTTCGGTGTAGCTGCTACCTGGACGTCGGTACGGGTGCGGTTCCGCATCTCGAGAACTGGGTCAGGAGCTTGGTCTCGACCTCAACTTATGCCGAGCACACATGGGGCGATTTATCGAAGGGCCGGTGGGAAGACAAGAACCATGGTAAGCCTTTTTCTAGTATATAATGATTTGATTAAAACATCCCTCCGAACTTACTCAATTTCTTCTTCTGCAGGTCTCAAAACAGATGCAGTCATGAGGCCCCCGTCCGGTGATGAAGAAACTTCACTTCCTGTCCCGAAGCCGGCAAAAGAGAACAAGAGGAAAAAGGCCTCCATTTCTGAGCGGCTAGAGCCTAAGAAGAGAGTGTCTCGTAAGTCGAAAAAGAACATCATTCCTTTATTTGTGGAGTCAGTACAACTCTTAAGGGAGGAAGAAGAAGAAGAAGAAGAAGAAGAAGAAGAAGAAGAAGAGAAGGAGGACGATTCCGTTCTGGTGGCTCGAACACGAGAAAATACCGAGGGTCATAAGGCTACCAGATCGGTTGAAGTTGGAAGTATTCTTCCTCTATTCGACGGGGTTCAAGAGGGGAATTCAGTCGGAATCCCTGAGCTAACTAGAGCCGAAGATGCCTCACCTCGGGGTGAGAAGGCTACTGAAATGGTTGTAGAGGCCTCGAGGCTCTTCGAGATGGAGAGAACGCCCTAAGAGACCCATTTGGGGCAATAGAAATCGGAGACTCCCCATCACTTCCTTCATTCTCCGAGGAAATATTTCGCGAGGCTCGGGCCATGAAGATTCCTTATGCAGAAGGATCCCACGAAGGGGAGGACCCTTTCTGTGGTTATTTCACTGGGGTCGATGACACTGCTGGCCTGAGTGACTTAGAGATACCGAAGAAAATCTCGGGCGAAACCTCCTCGAGTTACAGATTAACCATCCAGTTTTGGCCCCTAGTGCCAATCCCGGGTGCAAATGAATAATCATAATCTCGATCCCGGAGGACGCATGAGTTATGCCGCCCCCTAGGGGTGGCTAGTTACCTTCGGAGTCTGGTCACGGAGGAGGACCAAGCTTTGATGGATGAGGTGGGAGAATCGTGTCTCTTTATAGAGGCCCAACAAGCCTTGAATATGGTAATCCCTAACCCCCTTTGCCGATACCAGTTTCCTCACTTGTGTTTTTTCCCTTCTTGCCTAATTCTTTTTCTTGTATTTGTGTAGGCCTCGGTGCTTCATCACGAAGCTTTCTCTAGGTCTCAAGGAGAACTGAGCCGATATGAGGCCTAGATTCAAGGGCTCACTGAGGAGAAAAACACCCTCAAGCTCCTCAGTGAGCAAAAAGAAGAAGAAACCAAGGGCCTTCGAGCTAAGATAGTTGCGGCTCATAAAGAACAAAGCAACCTGGCCGAGCAGGTAATAAGAATATTAGAATTTTATGACAAAGTTTCAAGCGTGTCGGCTAATAGTTCCATCCCACAGGTCCAATAGAAGCTCGAGATAATCGGGCAACTCCGCGAAGAGGTAGATGCGGTGAAGGAAGAAACCATAACATGGCAGCAAAACATCGATCGCATTGCCTCCGAGAAGGAGGCTGCTCGATCTCAACTTACTTCGGCTAAGATTCAACTCCAAAGTTTGAAAGAGAAAAACTTGGTGCAAGCCAAGAAAATCGAGGAGTTCCAGACTCGATTGGGTTTAGTAACCTCAGACCGAGAGAAGCTGATCAAGGAACTTGCGACGGTCAAATCTGAGGCCGAGTCAGCCAAGGCCGATGTTGAAGCAATTGTGGCTGTTTATCGGTCCGACGCCGGATCCGCTCAAGCTCGAGAAAAAGAAGTTGACGAGGTCTTTAAAGTTCAATAATATTGGGTTGCCGAACATGCCAAGTGCCAGTCTCAGAGGGAGACTCTTGAGGAGATCCATGCTCGTGGCTTCGATCTCACTGTCGGGATTGAAAATGCCAAAGAGCTTGAAGCCTAAGCCAAAGCATTAGCCTCTCCCGATGACGATGACTCCGGTAGAACGAGCAGGTCCGAGAGTGGAGGGGACCCCGATGGTGAAGATGTTGCTCCTAGAGAATATTAGGCACTTAGGATCTTTCTTTTTGAATTTTTGTATAGGCTCCCGACCGGGCCATGTTGCCCTTGTAAATAATTTTTGATATATATATAAAGATCTTTTTCCCTTTCTATCTTGTATTTACTTCATTTCTGTCTTATGCATTTTTTTTTCATTTATGCCTTTTGAAATTGTATTTATAGGTTCAAGTCTCAGGCAATTTGATCGAAACCGAACTAGTATAATATTTACGATCGAGTGAGTGCTTGCTCGAACTCGAAGTAGGGTAACCCTTAGGTTTTATTTGAGTGAGGATGATCTCTCGAACTCAAAACAAAAAATGGCCCTTAGGCTTTTGTAGTAGGCCGATATGGCCTTGGTAAAAATAATGTTTATGGCTTTCTCCCCTTTTCGGCTAGAAATTTTTGATTATTTTATAAAATTTGTAATGCCTTAGCATGAAATAAGGAATTGTTCGAGAGTTCGAACAATTTTGTACTCATTAGAGTTTTCGAGGCTTGATATTGTCGGTTCTCTTTGTAATTTTTCCGAGTGTAGCCTTTTTTAACCGGTTTATGAAAATATTTGCAGGCCTGTTTTATTACGGAATTCAGACATCTCCGAACTGTGTTAATTTGGTCGTAGCCTTTTTAATTTTGGGACTTGCCTCTTGGGCTTATTTTTCCGTTTCACTTCTAGCTTGCCCGAAGTGTCAGTCCTCGAGTAGGGTAGCCGTGGCCTATAAAAATCGAGGGTTGCCTTTAAGGTCTTATAATCTCGAAGTTATGATAATTCGATCTCGTCTATTTTTCGGAAGGTAGTTGATGCGTGGGTAGAATTCATGGTTTAACACGTCATATGCCTTACATTTTATGTGCGTTAATGATAAAAATACACTTTTTATGTGCATAATGGAGTCTATTTCATGTGTAGGTGCATTGGAGATGGAAACCGAGCTAAATGGATGCATGAACATTGAAAATACGATCGAGAGTCAAAAAGGAGTGACCGGGCTATAGCCGGGCGTTTTGGCCTTAAAGCCAGACCAACCCGGGAGTTAGTGGGGCGTTTGGCCCCTAAAACCAGGGTCAGCCTGGCGTTAGTGGGGCGTTAGAGCCCTAAAGCCAGGTCTACCCTGGCTTTAA